>SDVV010037783.1:0-10801 GCA_016164225.1 Gammarus roeselii
CTGCTGCTGACGACGGTTCCTCGGTGCATTCGGGACCCAGAGTGTAAGTTGAGGGGCTACCGGCCGGACCCTTTAGCACAAAAGGGCTAAGTTGTGTGAGTGTGAGCGTGTGAGGGTGTGAGGTGCACCTTGCCGTCGGCCACACCCCTTTCTGGGGGATGCGGCCTAGTGTCTGTATCTGTATGAAATTTGGTTTCAAAATTTTGAAGTTTTATAAAAAGAAGTACACAACCAAATATACACTCCACACAGGAAGTACATGCCATCCTCTTGAATAGCTTTGGGAAAAACTATGTGGTTGAGGTCTTACGGAAATGGACACGAAAGCTTCTGATGACAATCCTCGCTCCACGATTGCCAACCCAACACTTGACCACCAACCCAACACTGAAGTGGTTAACCGAGACGGTGTTGCTGTGTTGCAGCTGCAAACATGTGCCAACAATTTATATGCTCACACACATTGCAGTTCGCATCATCAATTTACATACAAATATTATAGCTACCAGATTTTCAAGTTTAAAGAGCTAATCTTATTTAAAGCCACTATTTTTTAGTTTTAACACACCAATGTAAACAAATGTGTACTTGTGTCTTGGGGAAGAGCTCATTTTAAATTGAATATATCAGTACCAACAGCTGCTGTGCTTCATACCCATTTCTGCATGTCCTGTGAATGGATTTTTCAGTGCAGTTTCCTGTAAATATCTACATCTCTACACTGAATTCCTTTTCACCTATGGCAGTAGGGGAAAATAGTATAACATCATTGTCTGATTTCACACAAGCACTCCTCCGTTCCGCCTTATTTTTCCACCACATGCTTGGTATGGGTGATGCCAGGTCGTTTTTTGTGCCATTTTACTTCATGTTTATTAAGGGTGCACCAGATATTGATTTTGGCCAGGTAGATAGCATTCACTGTACCTTGAAGATGAATTCCGTGTAGAGATGTAGCTATCGACTGGTTTACAAGTGTAGAAAGACAACAACAGGACTATTGGCCCAAACAAGGTTACATTTTGATAGCAAGAGGATTAGTTCTGAATTAGAATGTCTAAAAGAGCTCCGTGCGCAATTTCTGTTTTTAAAACATCAAGAAAGGGAACAGTTTAGCTGTTTATTGGTGATTTATGTAGAACTTATTGAGCCGAGACTTGAACTTTTTGATTGTATTGCTGTTTACCACCTCTGCTGGAAGTTTGTTCCATTGTTCTACAAGTCTATATGTGAAAAAATTGTGTGTGATGTCGAGTGAGAAACGTTTCCCAATGATTTTAAATTCATTGTTCCTAGTCACTTCATTTGTATCTAGAGTGAAAAGGTTGGCTTGGTCGAAGTTTTCCTTACTCTTCATTATCTTCCACACTTCGATCATGTCACCTCTGACACAACGTTTCTCTAGCAAATAAAAATTGAGTTCACGTAGCCTGTCTTTGTAAGATTTATTCCGCAGTGAAGGGATGAGTTTAGTAGCTCTACGTTCAACCTTCTCTAATTTAATAACGTCTTTTTTAATATATGGAGACCAAAATTGAAGGGAATACTTGAGTTGCAGTCTAACATGCATTGTATAACTTGATCATACTGTGTGGATTTTTGTATGAGATAGTGCCAGATATCATACCTAGCATTTTGTTGCCTTTCTTGGCAGCATCATTACATTGCTTGCTACTTTTTTAAGTTGTTAATGATGATGACTCCTAAATTTCTCTTTTCAGTGACAGGAATGAGTTTATTTCCAGACATTGAATATTGGTGCTTGAAGTTGAGAGGACCTATGTGCATAACTTTATATTTGTCTAAGTTGAATTTCATCTGCCACTTTTCTGACCAGTCAACAATTTTGTTCAAGTCTAGTTGGATCTGCTGGCACTCAGAGTATGGTTTGCATTTTTCCTCCTATCATAGTATCATCTGCAAACTTGCTAATGTTTGGGAGTACATTGCTATCGAGATTGTTAATGAATATAGTAAAGAGAACTGGACCTAGCACGAATCCTTAAGGCACGCTGCTTGTAACATTACCCCAGGAAGAGGAAGCGGCTTAAGTACAAGCCGCTGCCCTCTGTCCGTAAGCCAGCATCTTATCCAGTTGTTAAGCTTGCCTTGAATACCAATGCTATGCAATTAACTAAATAGGCGCATGTGGCCGACTTTATCAAAAGCTTTTTGGAAGTCAAGGTAAATGATATCGATTGGAAATTTTGTGTCGTGGATTTCAATTATATTCAGGAAAAAAGTAGCGTGTTCATAAGACAAGAACGATCGTGTCTAAAACCATGCTGAGAGATGCCAATCAATTTGCTTGGTTCTAAGAATTCTGTAATTTTATCTGTTATCAAAATTTTCATCAATTTGCCAATGACTGAGGTAAGACTAATTTGGCGTTTTTTTCTGAGACATTTTTATTTTCCTTCAAAAATTGGGGTAACATTGGCCTCTTTCCTTTTAGAGGGGTTAAGTTGCAAGTGAAGTAGGAGTGTAAAGTGCTGGTTGCACTGAAGAGTGTAATGAGCTGCAGGACGTTGGGGATGGAAGCAAAAAGAGGGCTGTAAGAGGGTGTTGTTGTCCCAACTGTGCTCTACGGAGTGTGAGACTTGGGGAGTGAGAGCAGAGGAGAGAAGAAGGTTGAATGTTTTTGTGATGAAATGTTTGAGGAGCATGGCTGGAGTAATGCTGAGAGACCGGATCACCAACGACGTGGTTTGAATCAGAACAGGGATGGTGAAGAAGTTGAAGGACAGAGGCGATTCGCGTGTTCTGAGATGGTTCGGGCACATGGTAAGGATGGATGAAGGGAGATTGATTGGTAATAAAGGCGATGAAGGCGGAAGCGAGTAATCGCAGGCCTAGAGGTAGACCGAAGTTTGGGTGGATGGATGGTGTGAAGCAGGCGTTAGGAAGAAGAGACTTGAATGTGGAAGTAGCGAGAGAACGTGCAATGAACAGGTGCGATGCTGCTTTGATGTGCTTTTTTGCCTTGCCATCACGATGTAGGGATAGTCGTGTATAGGGGGGAGGGAGTAAACCAGTGAAAACTTTGGGCCCTGCTGCAGACAACGGATCCTCGGACCGCACTCGTGACTCAGAGTGTGTGGTGCGGGGATACCGGCCGAACCCTTTAGCGCAAAAGGGCTAAGTTGTGTGAGTGTGAGCGTATGAGATGCGCCTTGCCGTCGGCCACCCCCTTTCTGGGGGATTCGGCGTAGTGTCTGTATTTGTATCTCACTAGTTTTCTGCCTATATTCATGATATCCCTAGGAATGTTTGGAATTTTTATATAACAAAGCGATGAATGACTCCAAACGTCCAACTTGAGTTTATTTAGGCTAGCCAATTCAATCCACATGTTCAAAGAATGTGCCACAAGGTTAAAGATATTGATACTTTTTCCACTCCTGAAAAAGTACTCCTTGCTTTTACTAAGCAGTTAATTCTTTTATATGCAATATTCGATGTATTTAATAGATGTCATTGTGATGTTGTTGCAGAGCTTGGAGTCAGTAATTGCTGAGTGCAACGCGGCCATGAGCAACTCCCAGCGTATCAGGCAAGCTGCCGCAAACGACAATGACCTTGATGTAGCACCTGGATTGCATGATGGAAACGATGATGATCCAGGTGATGAGGACCTGGGCCCTGCTGATGTTGCTGTCATCACCTCGGCTGCTTCAAGAGTGACCCTCGATGATGAGGCTGATAGCTTCGGCACTTCTGGAGCGGGAGAGAACGGCTCTGCTGGGGGCTTTGGGATTGATACTGGGGATGTAGCATCAACAGCAGCCTGTAATGGCCCGATGACGAACATTTCATCATCATTTTCTAATGCGCTCTTCACGACAGCCGAAGGTAAACCGCCAGTTGGTATGAGTACCAGCTCTGCTTACTCAGACTATAACAAGGAGGCAAACAGCACTCCAAAGAGCTCATCAGACCAGACCGTGTCTATCAGCTCCAACAATGGAAACTCGTCTCACAGTTATGCACAAAGACTGACTAGTAATAGATACCCTCTTATCACAACAAATGGCAATCATTCGAACATTAGTACCTATTCATCCATATCAAGTATACTTCGTGCTAAACATTCCAAAAGTGGCACTGCAGATCTCAAGAGTTCCAGCAGCGGTCAGTCGACTGGAGCGTCGTCCTTCAGGAATAGCAGCACCTCACCAGGTAGTTATGCCTTTCAGTGTCTAATATAGCTAATGGCTTTGACAACCAAACACCAAGAGATTCTGAATGATTCTTCTATGGATGGCTTTCATTTCACAGTTTTTTTTTAAATCACTAGCAAAATACTGTACGTATAAAAACACCTGAGTCGGCAATGTTTTGTAACTGGTGTTAAGATAACAGCGACTTTTGGCTAAATCGGACGCTCAAAAGCACACAAGTGCGGCGGGTGCTGGAAAGACTACTTTCAATGGTAACATGAAAAGTGTGCAGATAGCAGCAACTTTTGGCCATAACGGACACCAAAAACCATACAAGTGCGTCTTGTTAACACTGCGGGGCATCGTAACTGATGATATTCCTGAGTAGTAGTTCAGTGACGAATAGGTATATGACTCACTCTAACAATACCAGCGGCTTTTCCTGCTTTTATTACCTCTACCGCCTCCTGCACTTCTTCCTTAGTAATGTCCGTTATCAGTCTCCCAAAACGAGCATCTGTGCACCACCTCCCACAGCCACAATGTCAACCTCTCGGTCATTCTCAGCAGTAAGCAACTCATCAAAATACTTGACCCACCTATTCCCTACGTCACCATTTTACAACATAAATAAACGGCTGTTTTCATCTTTCACCACTTCCTCTCCGGTTTCCCCTTTCTCACCCTCATCATCTCATTACAGATTATATATTTTTCTCAAAATTCTGGCACAAACGTCTGCCCCACCTGGCATCGGCGTCCGTCTCAGCTCTCATCACTACCCGCTTCACCTCTTTTCTCTTCTCTGCAGTTGTCATGGGCCACCACCAACCTCGCTTGCAACCATTCCTCAAAGGTTTTCCTCTTCTGCGCCGCCACTAGTATGACCTTTTTGTTCCACCGCTTGCACCTCTTCTTTCTGCACGCGGCGCTCACCGCACACATTTTTTCGTACATCTAACATACAATTTCTGATCTCCATACAACATACTAATCAAGACAATAATTTGACAAACCTTTGAAACTATCCCGTGTGATGTTCCTAACTAACCTATTTTCATCCATCCCTATTAAGAACTATTTATTTACCTTGCTTGAGGATGTAAGGCTTACCATATTTAGTCAGGCATAATGACAGGTTGACAAATTACAGAAATAGAATACACAATGATAGGTATCAAGTCTTCGTCAGCGAGAGTTGCTCTGATTACAACATTTCTACTCGGATATACTTAATATTAACTTATAATTAAGGTTAGCAAGTAAATTTGTCTCGAAGTCCCACCAATCAATCACATTATTACAGGACACTTTATTCTCTATTGTTCAATATGTCAAGATATAATTACGTTACATTGGACTATTGATTTCAAGAAAAGTAATCAACTTCAAATAAGTAAGGACAACAAACTTTTATTAAATCGCGACAATTTACTGTTTAAACTGACCTTTAACTCTTAAGCTAGTAACTTCGTTCAACTGACCAGTGAAACACAACAGACGGCTTCTCAGAGATATCAATAAAGTTGTAATAGCAAACACAATATCCACCGAGTTACCGTAAACCTCGATGCAGTAGTCTTCAAACTAGCGGTACCCTCTTTCTCCGACTTGTCCAGGCCCAAGCTCCGAGACTAATGACCCAGCAGCTCCTAGGCCGAGCAGCACAGAGTTCCAGTACACCAAAGATCCTGAGGAGGCGAGAATAGAGCATGAAAAAGAGCTCCAGAGGCTTAAGGAGGACTGCGAGGTGGAATCTCCTCCCATTGAGAGCCTTCAGGAGGTGCTCAAAATCACGCAACAGCCCAACAGGAACCTTGATAAGACCCTGGAGGTCAGCATTGAGAAAGAATCTACTTGTCTGTGAAATAATTTTGCGTACTCCAGTGTGGTTTTCTGCAAATAGTTTCAAAGTCTCCCCTTGTGTCTGTATATGGGTTAGGTTATTATTGTGAATATATAGTATTTCAGCGCGGTAACAATTGTAAAATATCTTTTCTCTTCCACTCGTAAGAGCCATATGGTTTTGCATTGCGCTTTTGGTTTAGTTCGAATGAATCCTGAAGAGAAATCATTACAGAAACGTTTTTACGAGAGAATCTTGATACCATCCGTTGAACGTAGTTTTCGACCGATTTAAACCTTTGTCTCTCAACCTTACTCAGGAATCTTGAAACTTTTAAGTTCCTCGACTGTCCTCGAGTTTTTAGGATGAAGAAACTTTTGTCCGCTAGGAGTCTTGCGCCTATCGGTCTAAAAGTCTTTCAGGCACCGGGGCGCGTTCGGCCATCTGCTGGCTAAACCCCCAACCCCCTTCCTCCCTATATAAGCGTGAGCTGGCCTGCCCCATCATTCATTCGTCGCTCTGGCTTCGGACGCAGAGCACTCCCGCCTCACCTGATCCTGACAGATCATAGCACCTTCTCGAAAGGTAAGATTCAGTGCGCGGTGGCCCATCTGGGCAGTGGAGTAGTGACCCACTGTCCCTAGAGCCACAGATGTTGTCGGCAATTATTGCCCTTCCGCACTGAATTTGCTCTCAGTGAGCTGCGTCCCACGACACGATAATTTGTTGATACAGTTCGTGACAAAAATTGTCAAAACAGAAATTTGCAGGGACAAAAAGTTGTCGAGACAAGAATCTGCTGACACGACAATTGGTTGATACAGTTCTTGACATAAATTGTCGAAACAGAAAGTTGGCTAGACAGGCCTCTGTTGACAAGACAATTTGTCAAGACAGTTCTCTACAAAAATTGCCGAAACAGAAAGTTGTCGAGGCAGAAATCTGTTGACACCACAATATTTTGATACAGTTCTTGACAAAAAAATTCAGAACAGAAATTTGTAGAGAAAAAAAGTTCTCGAGACAGAAATCTGTCAACACGACAATATGTTGATACAGCTCTAGACAAAAATTGTCGGAACAGAAAATTGTTGACTTTTTTTTTTTTAACATAATCACCCAAATTTTGGTTGGATCAAAACTCTTTCCCAAAAATATTGTGTTATACCCATACTCTCGTGTAAGTCTTCACTTCTGACTTATACTTCTCTCCCTGATTTCAGAACATGATGGAAACACCTTCCCGGCCCACCTGCTCCCGATGTGCCTGTCCTCTGCTCAAAAACGACCTCCATACCACCTGCCTGAGACACTCCAGCTGCTCCGCGGGACACGTGTATAGGCCAGCAGGGTGATCCATCTGCCTATCGGCCATGAAAGCGGCCCCAGGCAGTGCGGCCTACGAGGCTTTCTTGAATAGAAATCGGTCCATGAGACGGAGATACTCTGGCAGCGCCACATCGGATACAAGGTCCTTTTTGCACCCTGACTCCCACCACCTTACACTTCCAGGCACACAATGCAATTCACCTCGCTACTCGGAGACTGGCAAACGGAAGGCAAAGGAGGACTGCACGACAGCAGACGACCCAAGTCGTCTCTCTCCTCAATCGTCGAGGGGCTCAGGCAGGGATAGCCCTACTCCACGAACGGCCCTCCCTCGCGGTCCCTAACCTCCGACGCGCCCGCCTCACCCTCGGTTTCTGGGTCACAGATGTGTGACAAAGGACGCATCACCCTTGGCGATCTCGGCACGCACTTCCTCATACGGGAAGACAGCACGCTGGACATACCGCCACCCAACCAGGAGGGGTTTCACTCCCAGCGGGAGTACACCCCGATGCACCGGGCCTGCTCTCCGTGTCCATGCGGACCGCATTGGACGAGGGAGCCGCAACATCGCTCAAGACATTGCTCCTCCACATCTCCCCGCCTCATACTCGGAGTCTCCGATCGCGGGGGACAACATACCTGAGTTGGCTCAGGCGTCCGCACGGGCCCGCACAGAGGCACGTACGGAAGTGTCACCCGCGGCCCTGCTAGCCCCCCCGATATAGACCGCTCCCCAGCCACCAAGCCCCCCTCTGTGACAACGACTCCCGGGCTACCGCACCCCCTAGCTCGGCCATGGGCACAAAGCTCGACAAGGTGTTTTTGGCGCTCAGCTCTCTCAAAGACCGGTTCGAGGCTAGTCTCCAGTCCCTTTCCAACGATGTGGAGGCCGGGTTTTACGATATGGAAGGACAACATCTCGGACGGGAAGGCAACGGGGGGGTACGAGGAGGGACCCTATCCCTATCATGAAGAGGAAGACGGAAGGGCAGACTTTGAACCCCATGGGAGGAGGAGAAGGCGCATCTCGGGGAAGGACACCCTCGCCCTGCGCCACATCTCTCCCCTCCCTCCACTCGCCCCGTCCCGACTCCCGCGCACAACTTCCCCGCTCACGCACAGACTGCGTTCACGGCACCAGCCCCCTCCGGTACCATAACAACCCGCTTCCGGACAGTACCCAGGCACGCTCCGGCGGAGCTCCCCGATGATGAAACACCGCTCCCCGCCTTTCCCCCTTTCCCGGAGGAGAGGTGGTATGTACTTCCCCTCACTGCGACGTACACAGAGGGATGGATGAGCTGCGACGAAGAGGTCTACACCACAGAGCCCCCTAACAATCTGGTCAAGGTTCATGGGATAGACCCTAACTTTATTTTCTCCCCGGTGGACTTAACCAGCACCGCGATTCAGCTACACGTCCGTAGGTCCACCCCTTTTCTTCCGCCAGCAGAATCGAAGAAGCTCCCTCTCCAGCTTCTCGGGACCATATGGCCTCAGCACCTTAGGAGTTCCTGTACCTCCTGTGGCACCCGTACATACCATAGACGTTCGCCGCGTAAAGGACTTAGACTTCGGGCAGTAGTAAACCTACAGATATAGATTCTAGGCCGCATCCCCCAAAAGGGGTGGCCGATGGCAAGGCGCACCTCACACCCTCCTCATACGCTTGCACTCACACAACTTAGCCCTTTTGTGCTAAAGGGTTCGGCCGGTAACCCTGCAAACACACTCTGGGTCACGAGTGTGGTCCGAGGATCCGTTGTCAGCAACATGGCCCAACAGTTTCCATTGGTTTACTTCCGCCGCGTCATGAGTGCACTCTCCCTCCCACACCCACGACCATCCCGACAACGGGATGCCAAGGGCGGGAAAGCACATCATAGCAGCGTCAAAATCAACTTTTCACAGCCATTCTTTACTCACGCCTGTTCAAATCACGCTCGCTCGCTTCTTCCACATTCATGTCTCTCCTTCCTAACGCCTGCTTCACACGATTCATCCACCCAAACTTCGGTCTACCTCTAGGCCTGCGACCACTCGCCTCCGCATTCATCTCCCTTTTTACCAGTCTCCCTTCATCCATCCTCTCCATGCGCCCAAACCATCACAGAAAACGCGAATCCACTCTGTTCTCCAACTTCTTCACCATCCTTGTTCTGATTCACCCAAACCACGTCGTTGGTGATCCGGTCTCTCAGCGTTACTCCAGCCATGCTCCTCAAACATTCCATCTCGAAACATCCAACCTCCTTCTCTCCTCTGCTCTCACTCCCCAAGTCTCAGCTCCGTATAGCACAGTTGGGACAACAACACCCTCATACAGCCCTCCTCTTGCTTCCATCCCAACGTCAGTGCACCCAACACTTTACACCCTTCCTTCACTCGCGCTTTCACTTCAGTTTCCACTAGTTCAGTTATCTCCACATGGGAGCCCAGATACTTGAAACACTGAACTTCCTCCAAGAGCTCTCCATTTAGGGGTACACAAATTTTGCTCGCATCGACAGTCCTCGAGCATCTCATCACTTCACTTCTACCCACGTTCAGTCGAAGCTTCTTCCTCTCACACACTCTACCAAACTCAGACACTAGCCTACATAGCTCGCTCTCTGAATCCGCAACCAGGGCCGTATCATCAGCAAATAGCAACTGGCTCAACTGCCAGCTCCGCCCATTCGCTTCCAACAGTTCCAAGCCACGACCCAACACACTCGCGTTCACCTCCCTGACCACTCCATCCATATAGAGGTTGAACAGCCAGGGAGACATCACGCAGCCTTGTCGCAGTCCCACTTTCGCTGTGAACCAATCGCTCACCTTGCTCCCCACTCTGACACATGCTCGGCTGCCAACATAGAAACTCTGCACCGCTTTCAACAGATGTCCGCCCACTCTTTACAAACACAAAACCCTCCACAGCGCTTCCCTGTCAATCCTGTCGTATGCGTTCTCCAGATCCATGAAGGCCCAGAACACATCTTTTCCTTTTGCAAGGTACTTTCCACAGACCTGTCTCACTGCAAAAATCTGATCGGCACAGTCTCTTCCACTCCTAAAGCCACACTGTTCCTCTCCAATTACGCAATCCATACAGTCTCTAATCCTTTTGATCAGCGCTCTCCCGTACAACTTACCAACAACACATACAGTACTGGAAAAATTATTATGGATTTTTGAGATTTTCGGTATTTTTACATAAAAAGGTGAAATAAACACAATTTATGTATTGATATATGATTTATTTCATATTATTTATGCAGAACGAGTATTTCAGTAGTCTGTTTGCCCTCCTTTAGCAGACTTAAGGGCTTGTACCCGTTTAGGCATGCCACGAATTAGTGTCATGCACAAATCCTTGATTCTGTCAGAATGGAACCAAACTTTTATGAGGCGTTCAATAAGCTGTTTTTTGGTTGTAATGGGGACTTCATGTATTTCATTCTTCAACAGACACCACAAA
>SDVV010037784.1:0-10801 GCA_016164225.1 Gammarus roeselii
GAGTGTGCATGAGTTAAAGACATGCGCGGGAGCATTGCGAGTGTGCATGAGTTAAAGACATGCGCGGGAGCATTGCGAGTGTGCATGAGTTAAAGACATGCGCGGGAGCATTGCGAGTGTGCATGAGTTAAAGACAAGCGCGGGAGCATTGCGAGTGTGCATGAGTTAAAGACAAGCGCGGGAGCATTGCGAGTGCTTGGGTTGGGGGAAGAAATTGCTGGTCATGGTTCACAGATATGCTAGTGCTTGAGTTGAGGAAAGAAACTGCTGGTCATGGTTTTTGGGAAGGTTAAAATGTGAATGATTTATACATTTTTGCAATGATTAAATCCATATCAGGGACAATGGAAGACTATTATGGAGAGTCCCTCATTACCATTGATTCCTTGAAGTACTGGAAAGGTTCGTCTTCCAACTCTCTTGCCAA
Source organism: Gammarus roeselii (assembly GCA_016164225.1). Taxonomy (NCBI): domain Eukaryota; kingdom Metazoa; phylum Arthropoda; class Malacostraca; order Amphipoda; family Gammaridae; genus Gammarus; species Gammarus roeselii. The sequence continues at coordinate 428 of SDVV010037784.1, forward strand.
CTTGTTCAGTCCTATGCCAGTAGTTGCTACTTGCTGCATGAAGCAAGTTACAATGCAGCTTCAGATACTTGCATAAGTTCAATGACTCGAATTATTTGGTCAACACTTAGGTCGCACGTGGTGTCTTGAATCACTGCCGTAGGAAAACGTAGCGCCTATTTGAATGGTCTCCAGGAGCTGTAAACGTTTATATGAAGCTACAAACATTACCCTCCAGAAGGTTCATCAGAGAAATACTCGTCAAGTTCAACGGATGGAGAAATTATTCCAGTGGAGTTTCCAGGTTCGAGAAGTTCTTGGAATCCATCAGTTGCCTCCAACACAGACGTCCTCCTTTGGATTCTGGTGGGAATGGAGCCAATGTATATGCTTCCAGTCAAGTCTGGAGAGCCCTTATACCAAAGCAGACTCTCTTTGTCTTGATGTTACAAGTTTGACCTGCTGCGGGCGTCGGTGTTGTCTCTGTTGACTGACCTGCTGCGGGCATCGGTGTTGTCTCTGTTGACTGACCTGCTGCGGGTGTCGGTGTTGTCTCTGCTGACAGACCTGCTGCGGGCGTCGGTCAAATATTAAATCGTCAAACGTTCGACTTCAAATGCCTAGTTTACGGCCAGTCATATAAGTTGTTTCGAGTTTATTGATTGAGATAGGGACGTAGAAGAACGGGTCACCATGATTGAGATAAGAAGCGTAGAAGAACGGATCACCATGATTGAGATAAGGGGCGTAGAGAAGAGCGGGTCATCATGACTATGCCGGGAAAGACCTTTGCTTGTGAGTCATGGGGACTCGAACACTAACATCTGACTTAGTGAGAAACAATTGGAGTACTTCACAATAATACTTTTTCAAACAAATAATGACAGTAGCACGCAAAATATGGGAGTCAGCCTGTTCGACTCTCTCTGTTTGGTCTGTTTTGGAAGGCTTTCCCTCACTGTTTTTCGGTGTCTTTTCGATTATTTCAAGATAATATTTAATGTTCAATCAGAAATGCACAACATTTAAATGGTTTCTGCAATACAGGACTATCGTCCGTTAGTACAGAGCTAAAACACAGCTGAGGAAAGTGAACGACGTCGACGATACAAACACAGCGGAGGAAGAGTGAACGACGCCAACGATGCAAACACTGCAGAGGAAGAGTGATCTAAGTATACGACACAAACACTGCAGAGGAAGAGTGAACGACGTCAACGATGCACACACTGCAGAGGAAGAGTAATCCACGTAAACGACACAAACATTGCAGAGGAAGAGTGAAAGACGTCTTCGACTCAAACACTGCAAAGGAAGAGTGAACGACATCGATGACACGAACACAGCAAAATGAAGAGAGAACGACGTCGACGACACAAACACAGCAAAAGAAGAGATAACGACGTTGACGACACAAACACAGCAAAGGAAGGGTGAACGACATCGATGACGCAAACACAGCCGATGAAGAGTGAATGACGTCGGCGAAACAAACACACCAGCGGAAGAATGAACGACGTCGACGACACAAATTATTCATCGATCCTCCTTTTCATTGATCTCAGATATCGTGGTCTAGCGTTAACATTTTCCTTATTAATGTAATACCTCAACAGTGCAGTTGAGATATATTGTCAGAGTGAGTAGCCTCCTTTGCTCCTTCACTGTCAGAGTGAGAAGACTCTTTTGCTCCTTCACTGTCAGAGTGAGTAGCCTCCTTTGCTCCTTCACTGTCAGAGTGGGTAGCCTCCTTTGCTCCTTCACTGTCAGAGTGAGTAGCCTTCTTTGCTCCTTCATTGTCAGAGTGAGTAGTCTCCTTTGCTCCTTCACTGTCAGAGTGAGAAGACTCCTTTGCTCCATCACTGTCAGAGTGAGTAGCCACCTTTGCTCCTTCACTGTCAGAGTGAGTAGACTCCTTTGCTTCTTCATTGTCAGAGTGAGTAGCCTCCTTTGCTCCTTCACTGTCAGAGTGAGGAGACTCCTTTGCTCCATCACTGTCAGAGTGAGTAGCCTCCTTTGCTCCTTCACTGTCAGAGTGGGTAGCCTCCTTTGCTCCTTCACTGTCAGAGTGGGTAGCCTCCTTTGCTCCTTCACTGTCAGAGGGAGTAGCATCCTTTGCTACTTCAACGTCAGAGTGAGTAGCCTCCTTTGCTCCTTCAATGTCAGAGTGAGAAGACTCCTTTGCTCCTTCACTGTCAGAGTGAGTAGCCTCCTTTGCTCCTTCACTGTCAGAGTGAGTAGCCTCCTTTGTTCCTTCATTGTCAGAGTGAGTAGCCTCCTTTGCTCCTTCAATGTCAGAGTGAGAAGACTACTTTGCTCCTTCACTGTCAGAGTGAGTAGCCTCCTTTGCTCCTTCACTGTCAGAGTGAGTAGCCTCCTTTGCTCCTTCATTGTCAGAGTGAGTAGCCCTCTTTGCTCCTTCACTGTCTGAGTGAGAAGACTCCTTTGCTCCTTCACTGTCAGAGTGAGTAGCCTCCTTTGCTCCTTCACTGTCAGAGTGAGTAGTCTTCTTTGTTCCTTCACTGTCAGAGGGAGTAGCCTCCTTTGCTCCTTCACTGTCAAAGTGAGTAGCCTCTTTTGTTCCTTCACTGTCAGAGTGAGTAGCCTCCTTCGCTCCTTCACTGTCAGAGGGAGTAGCCTCCTTTGCTCCTTCACTGTCAGAGTGAGAAGACTCCTTTTCTCCTTCACTGTCAGAGTGAGCAGCCTCCTTTGCTCCTTCACTGTCAGAAAAAGTAGCCTCCTCTGCTTCTTCACTGTCAGAGTGGGTAGCCTCCTTTGCTCCTTCCCTGTCAGAGAGAGAAGCCTCCTTTGCTCCTTCACCGTCAGAGTGAGTAGCCTCCTTTGCTCCTTCACTGTCAGAGTGAGTAGCCTCCTTTGCTCCTTCACTGATGCCGCACCTTGCATCATGGCTCGTGGGCATCCTACGATCGTCTCGTGCCAGCCACACATTATTCGTGGCATCCATAGGATCGATCCTCAACAACAACGCTCCTCAGAAGACAGATCTGTTTACCTTGTCCGTGTTGTATTTGCTTTGTTATACAGTCTATTTATTATTTTGTCTCTCAATTACCGACGCATACGCTCACCCTCAGGCTCATGTGAGTGAAATACCTTTTGTTTTGCTCATTCACAGACTCTATTGATGGTGGTCAATGATTCTAAGCCAAGCTCCTTTGTATCTGCTGGAGGCTCCTTTGTGTGACCATTGAAAGCAGCTGTCCTATTTGATCAGTATTTCATGTTCTGCTTACTATGTTTACCATGCGTCCTGGCGCCCTCATGTTCCTTTCGTTCCGTCCCTTTGTTTACCAAGCGTCCCGCTTCCCTTGTTTACCATGCGTTCCGTTCCCCTTGTTTACCATGAGTTACGTTCCTCTTGTTTATAATGCGTTCCGTTCCCTTGTTTGCCATGCGTTCCCTTCCCCTGTCAACAATGCGTTCCGTCCTACTTGTTTACCATGCGTTCCGTTCCCCTTGTTTACCATGCGTTCCGTTCCTTTTGTTTACCATGCGTTCCGTGCCCTTGTTTACCATGCATCCCGTTCCGTTGTTTACCATGCGTCCCGTTCCCCTTGTTTACCATGCGTTCCGTTTCCCTTGTTTACCATGCGTTCCGTTCCCCTTGTTTTTCATGCGTTCCCTTCCCCTTGTTTACGATGTTTCACGTTCCCTTTGTGTACCAAGCGGGAAGAATAACTAAGATGTGGAACAATTTGTTGTCATGCAAGACGGTTCAGCCGAATTGTGCGTTGTGGAGAATGAACCCAAGCGTATTTGAGTTGAGATATCCAACAAAACTAACCAAGCCAACTTTGGTCATTGTCGACCAATGCCCTTCCTCTTCTCATGACGGTCAACATTCTCCCTCACCTCAAGACGATCATCACTCTCCCTCATCTCAAGACGACCAACAATCTTCCTCCTCCCAAGACAGCCAACACTCTCCCTCTTCTCGAGACGGCCAACACTCTCCCTCCTCCTCTCATGACAACACAGCAGCCTCCGAGTTGAGAGCAGCTGTGACGCTGTCAGATAAATATGATGACCTCTCAATCCAGCGAGGGGGAACAGTCCTGCAGAGCTCTCTATACAGCGATGAGAAACAGTCTTGTAGAGCTCTCTATCCAGTGAGCAGGAACAGTCCTGTTGAGCTCTCTATCCAGCGAGAGAAAACAGTCCTGCAGAGCTCTCTATCTGGCGAGGGAGAACTGTTCTGTTGAGCTCTCTATCCAGCGAGGGGAACAGTCCTGTTGAGCTCTCTATCCAGCGAGGGAAAACAGTCCTGTAGAGCTCTCTATCCAGCGAGGGAAAAAAGTCCTGTAGAGCTTTCTATCCAGCGAGGGAAAAAAAATCCTGAAGAGCTTTCTAACCATCGAGGGGAAACAGTCCTGTAGAGCTCTCTATCCAGCGAGGGAAAACAGTCCTGTTGAGCTCTATATTCAACGAGGGAAAGCAGTCCTGTAGAGCTCTCTATCCAGCGAGGGAAAAAAGTCCTGTAGAGCTTTCTATCCAGCGAGGGGAAGCAGTCCTGAAGAGCTCTCTATCCAGTGAGGAAAAGAGTCCTGTGGAGCTCTCTATCCAGCAAGGGAAAACCGTCCTGTAGAGCTCTCTAGCCAGCGAAGGGAAACAGTCATGTAGAGCCCTCTATCCAGCTAGGGAAAACAGTCTTGTAGAGCTCTCTATCCAATGAGAGAAAACAGTCCTGTAGAGCTTTCTATCCAGCGAGGGAAAACAGTCTTGTAGAGCTCTCTATTCAACGAGAGAAAACAGTCCTGTAGAGCTTTCTATTCAGCGAGGGAAAACAGTCCTGTGGAGCTCTCTATCCAGCGAGAGAAAACAGTCCTGTAGAGCTCTCTATCCAGCGATGGAAAACAGTCCTGCAGAGCTCTCTATCCAGCAAGGGAAAACAGTCCTGTAGAGCTCGCTATCCAGCGAGGGAAAACAGTCTTGTAGAGCTCTCTATCCAGCGAGGGGAAACATTCCTAGAGGGCTCTCTATACAGCGAGGGGAAACATTCCTGTAAAGCTCTCCATCCAGCGAGGGGAAACATTCCTGCAGAGCTCTCCATCCAGCGAGGGGGAGCAGTTCTGTAGAGCTCTATATCCAGCGAGGGAAAACAGTCCTTCAGAGCTCTCCATCCAGCGAGGGGGAGCAGTCCTGCAGAGCTCTATCTCCAGCGAGGGAAAACAGTGTTGTAGAGCTTTTTATCCAGCGAGGGAAAACAGTCCTGTAGAGGTCTCTATCTAGTCAGGGGAAACAGTCTTGTGGAGCTCCCTAGCCATCGGGGGGAAAGTCCTGTAGAGCTCTCTATCCAGCGAGGGAAAAAAATCCTGTAGAGCTCTCTATCCAGCGAGGGGAAACTTTCCTGGAGAGCTCTCTATCCAGCGAGGGAAAAAAATCCTGTAGAGCTCTCTATCCAGAGAGGGAAAAAATCCTGTAGAGCTCTCTATCCAGCGAGGGGAAACTTTCCTGGAGAGCTCTCTATCCAGCGAGGGGAAACTTTCCTGGAGAGCTCTCTATCAAACGATTGAGAACAGTCCTGCAGAGCTCTCTATCTAGCGAGGGAAACAGTCCAGTGTTATTAGGGGAGCTGCCAAGGACAGACTTGGCTTAGAGTCTCCTTATAATGGATTGAAATTAATTGCAAGAAAAGCCTCGCTAGCACACAGTGTAAAAATATTGTCAAGAAACCCTCCAAAACGGTGAGTAAATTATTAAAGATCGATTGAATGTTGGTGGTAAGTACGAACTACCTCAGTAACGGCCTGTTTTAAAGTAACAAAGAACGCAGTAACGGCCTATTTTAAAGTAACAATGAGCGCAGTAATGGCCTGTTTTAAAGTAACAAAGAACGCATTAACGGCCTGTTTTAAAAAAACAAATAACGCAGTAACGGCCTGTTTTAAAGTAACAAAGAACGCAGTAACGGCCTGTTTTAAAGTAGCCCTTCAATGAGCGTCAGAAACACATTGTTACAACGACCGCTAACTGCAAATAAAGGAATTGCAAGGCAAAAACACTAATAACAACTAAACCTGAAAAGAGAAACATAAACACTATGGAAAAAGACAAATGCTTGGTTCAGATGCAAGGGTATCCTTCAGTACAAGAATATCTGGAGATACTCAGAACCGGTTGAAGCAGATGATAGTTGAGTAATGGAGACTCGTTGGTCGACCACGTATATTGTATTTAGGCACTTCGCAATACTAGTATTCGTGCTACTAGTGTTCGTGCTACTAGTATTTGTGTTACTAGTATTTGTGCTACTAATTTTCGTGCAACTAGTGTTCGTGCTACTAGTATTCGTGCTACTAGTTTTCGCGCTACTAGTGTTCGTGCTACTAGTATTCGTGTTATTAGTTTTCGTGCTACTAGTGTTCGTGCTACTAGTATTCGTGGTACTAGTTTTCGTGCTGCTAGTGTTCGTGCTACTAGTATTCGTGTTATTAGTTTTCGTGCTACTAGTGCTCGTGCTACTAGTATTCGTGTTATTAGTTTTCGTGCTACTAGTGTTCGTGCTCACCTGATTATACGAACCCAGCCTTCGTCTGGAGAAATATATAATAAAAATCCACAGATTAAACCGCTCATCAATACAAGCTGACATTCTTAACTCTATCCTTTTCCTTTCTTTTCCATATCTCCTCACAAGTGTAATTGGCTGTGGTTCGTAGCCTTTTCCTGTTCCTTTCTATCCCATCTCGTCTGACAAGTAATACAAGCTGTGGCTCGTAGCCCTTTCCCGCTTCTTCCTATCCCATCTCTTCTGACAAGAAACATAAGCTGTAGCTAATAGCTCTTTCCTGTTCCTTCCTATCCCATCTCTTGTGAGAAGTCTGGCGCGTTCAATGCCCATCCCATCAGCACGAGCAATCGCGCTGCTCAGATTGAGAAAACATCGATAACAAGTCAGTAGCAGCCTCCATCTTCCACATCAATGACACTTTCAATGCTATCAAAGTCTTGTAGTAGTGTGTGGATAAGTGCAAGAAAGCCTTCAACAGGCTGCTATAAAAACCCTGATGTAGAATGTGAATCAGTGCAAGAAAGCCTTCAACGGGTTGCTATAAAAATCCTGTTGTAGTTCGTGAATTACTGCAGGAAAGCCTTCCTCGTGTTGCTATCAAAGCCATGAGGTAGTTTGTGAATCAGTGCAAGAAAGCCTTCAACGGGTTGCTATAAAAATCCTGTTGTAGTACGTGAATTACTGCAGGAAAGCCTTCCTCGTGTTGCTATCAAAGCCATGAGGTAGTTTGTGAATCAGTGCAAGAAAGCCTTCGTTGAGCTGCTATCAGAGCCATGTGTTACTATGTGAATCAGTACAAGAAAGCCTTCATTGTGTTGCAATCAAAGCCTTGTTGTAGTATGTGAATCAGTGCAAGAAAGCCTTCATTGTGTTGCAACCAAAGCCTTGTTGTAGCATGTGAATCAGTGCAAGAAAGCCTTCATTAGGTTGCTATCGTAGTCATGTGGTAGTATGTGAATCAATGCAAAAAAGCCTTAATTGTGTTGCTATCAAAGCCTTGTTGTAGGATGTGAATCAGTGCAAGAAAGCCTTCATTGTGTTGCTATCAAAGCCATGTGGTAGTATGTGAATCAATGCAAAAAAGCCTTCATTGTGTTGCTATCAGAGCCATGTGGTAGTATGTGAATCAATGCAAAAAAGCCTTAATTGTGTTGCTATCAAAGCCCTGTTGTAATATGTGAATCAGTGCAAGAAAGCCTTCATTGTGTTGCTATCAAAGCCATGTGGTAGTATGTGAATCAATGCAAAAAGCTTTCATTGTGTTGCTATCAGGGCCATGTGGTAGTATATGAATCAATGCAAAAAAACCCTAATTGTGTTGCTATCAAAGCCCTGTTGTAGTATGTGAATCAGTGCAAGAAAGCCTTCATTGTGTTGCTATCAGAGCCATGTGGTAGTATGTGAATCAATGCAAAAAAGCCTTAATTGTGTTGCTATCAGAGCCATGTGGTAGTATGGGAATCAGTGCAAGAAAGCCTTCATTGTGTTGCTAACAGAGCCATGTGGTAGTATGTGAATCAGTGCAAGAATGCCTTCATTGTGTTGCTAACAGAGCCATGTGGTAGTACGCGAATCAGTGCAGGAAAGCCTTCATTGTGTTGCAATCAAAGCCTTGTTGTAGTATGTGAATCAGTGCAAGAAAACCTTCATTGTGTTGCTATCAAAGCCATGTGATAGTATTTGAGTCAATGCAAAAAAGCCTTCATTGTGTTGCAATCAAAGCCATGTGGTAGTATGTGGATCAGTGCAAGAAAGCCTTCATTGTAATGCACTGCGGTGGAAGCAGTGGAAATTGAATAATGAATTAAATGATTGCGATGATCTACTGGCAAATATCATGAGAGGAAGATATTAGCGACTCATAAACCACGGATTAGCGACAAATAAGCCACGCTGCTACGACTCATAAGCCACGTTGCAGCTGTAATGAGACAGTACTTAAGTCGAAGGAAATAGCTCATGATCAATTATTTGCCCTTCCCTACGGATTAAAAAATTAACCTGAGTAATAATTGCCTCCATTGTATTTCAATGTTGGACCGCACATCTCGTTTGGCGTCCCCCTGATCCACTACACCGGACTGGTGTATGGTACATACCTCTCGTTTGGCGTCACCCTGATCCACTGCATCAGACTGGTGTATGGTACGTACCTCTCGTTTGGCGTCCCCCTGACCCACTGCACTGGACTGGTGTATGGTACATACCTCTCGTTTTGTGTCACCCTGATCCACTGCATCAGACGGGTGTATGGTACTTACCTCTCGTTTGGCGTCAACCTGACCCACTGCACCAGACTGATGTATGGTACATACCCCTCGTTTGGCGTCACCCTGATCCAATGCATCAGACTGGTGTATGGTACATACACCAGTCAGCCTCAAAAACGTGGCTTGTTGGTGTCAGTCTCCAACTCGTGGTTTGGGGGCGTCAGTCTCAAACTCGTGGCTTGGGGGCGTCAGTCTCCAACTCGTGGTTTGGGGGCGTCAGTCTTCAACTCGTAGTTTGGGGCATCAGTCCCCAACTCGTGGTTTGGGGGCGTCAGTCTCCAACTCGTGGTTTGTGGGCGTCAGTCTTCAACTCGTGGTATTGGGCATCAGTCCCCAACTCGTGGTCTGGGGGCGTCAGTCTCCAACTCATGGTTTGGGGCATCAGTCTCCAACTCGTGGTTTGGGGGTGTTAGTCTCTAACTCGTGGTTCGGGGCATCAGTCTCCAACGCGTGGTTTGGGGGTGTTAGTCTCCAACTCGTGGTTCGGGGCATCAGTCTTCAACTCGTGGTTTGGGGGTGTTAGTCTCCAACTCGGGGTTTGGGGCATAAGTCTTCAACTCGTGGTTTGGGGGTGTTAGTCTCCATCTCGTGGTTTGGGCTTCAGTCTTCAACTCGTGGTTTGGGGGCGGTTGTCTCCAATTCGTGGTTTATGGGCGTTAGTCTCCAACTCGTGGTTCGGTGCATCAGTCTCCAACTCGTGGTTTGGGGCATCAGTCTCCAACTCGTGGTTCGGGGCATCAGTCTCCAACTCGTGGTTTGGGGCATCAGTCTCCAACTCGTGGTTTGGGAGCATCAGTCTCCAACTCGGAACCTCAGGAACCTAGGTACGGACTTGGATTTAAATTCGAAAAGTTTTTCTGGTTTACAATTCCATCTGGTATAACGTCAGGTTATAATGATAGAAATATCACAATAGACATTTAACTTAGCAATTTGCTGTGAGCGCGAGCTGCTCGTTTGCAAATTAAATATACCTAATGTTAATTTTTGTGTAAGGGTTGTGAATAAAATTTACCTTTGCATCCAGCTAACCAATGTATAAGGTTGAATGAGGGACACTTTATTCTCCATTGTTTAATATGTCGAGGCAAACGAAAACATGACACAGAACTATCGAAGCTATAAGAAAGTTGAAATGAGTTAGGTGAACTGGCTTTGAAGTATTCATAACAATTTAATCTATACACTAGCCCAACGAGAAAGAGTATATTGCTCTTACTCAACTTGACGCTCGCTTCACGAATCACAACTTCTGAAACAAATTACATGGTTAATAGGGCAGGTTACTAATGGACGGGAAAATACCCTTTCAATTACCCATTAAAATGGGGCTGATGCCTTACATGAATGAGATAACAAAAACCGAGAACTACATGCAACTGTCGTCCTGACCTGGGAGCCGAGTATCTTCTACAGAAGTGTTTTGGCTCGATCAAACAGGCATGCTTCAATAAAGGTGAGGCAAAGGCTAGCTGCTCCGAGTATCTTCTACAGAAGTGTTTTGGCTCGATCAAATAGGCATGCTTCAATAAAGGTGAGGCAAAGGCTAGCTGCTCCGAGTATCTTCTACAGAAGTGTTTTGGCTCGATCAAA
>SDVV010037785.1:0-10801 GCA_016164225.1 Gammarus roeselii
ACATATATATATATACTTATATTTACATATTAGATACCTCTGATATTTTTATTGCGTTTTAATGCTAGGCATACTGTATTGCAATTCATTGCATGTCATGTTGCATATGTGCAATTTAATTGTGAATTATGGATTCTTTCGTGGTTTGAAGGGTTATCTTTTTAATGTTTATAGTATTTATATATGCTTTTCTTCCTTAGATGACTGTATAGCGTGTGCTCTGTCACTAACTGTTGCTTATTATATATACCTCTTATATGTAGGTAGGAAAATTGTTATATCACATTTTGGACATGGGGGTGTAGGAATCACCCAGGCAAAAAGTTGAATGCGCTCATGGAAAATTAGGTGAGATTGCTCGTGTCTGTTCTTTGTACTAACAGTGTTATTCCATGACTGATTTGTCATTATTTCTATGTTTTGAGTTTCTGTATCATTATATATTTATGTATGGCTTAATGATTCAATATTTTTTATGTACCTATATGTTTGTATTCTCACCCAGTTGGGGTATAATTGACTCATTCGGTGATTGGTTGGTGGGTTCTTAGCAGTTGGATGCTTGGGTAAAGCCAGTCAGATAGATTTGGGGCAAAGTTTTGTGTTTTACATTTATTTATTTCATATGTGTATATTATCTATAGGAATAGTATTGTAAAATAGTATGATAGTTGACGGGTTGATGCATATATTTCTTCGGATGCATTACCTTCGTTACGAGAATCTATTTACCCCGTAACGTGTTATTTAGTTTTGAAGCATATATATCGGTGTTACCATACATCCAATGTTCCAAATGAATCGTTTTCAAGCGTATGTAGACTGTTCGGGTAGTCTTATCTCGATTTTTATTTTGTATAGCGAGAATCAGTTGGATGCCTTATAGCGAGAGTAGCTGAACGATATGGATTTATTGTAAGTTATTATATTGTGTTATGTATACTTAGTAATGATCGGTTGATATATGTTTAATTTGTATTGTTTTTGGAATTTTGAATAGTTATCCCACACAGTTATAGGAATTTTAGGATATTTTAGGTTTTTATCTTCCATGTACCACAATATTTCAGGCATAATTGGTCGGCTTTTGCATGATTTGGGTATTTTTATGTATATACATGACATTCTGTTACGATTAGGGCGGGGTTACTTTAGTTGAAGATTTAATTTAACCCTGCTTTAGACTGAGTTGCAGAATAATTTCATCAGATTTGTATATACTATAGCGTGTTCGTGTAAAAGTACTCCACACTATTTACTATATGTTTCAGTTATGTAAATCAGTCACATGTCATGGCAACTTATTTACGTTAGCTGCTTGTTAGTTACATGCTAGTTTTTTCTCGTACATCATGGTTTTTGATGTATGTTTTGGGTATGGAGGAGAATTTATCTTCTTGCTTTATTATAACTCGAGCGTTCTAGTATATTTCATTCAGTTTGTATGTTTTCTGCACAGTTTCCATCTTCGGTGCAAGGTATTTGGTATTTTATTCAATTATAGGAATATTAGGATATATTACGTTTGTATCTGCAATGTAGAACATTATTTCATGTATAATTCAGTTACATGTTGTATATATTTGTAAAGTCTTATATATATTTTTACATCCGGATACAATAACTGACGCGGCTATTATAGATATAGAAGATTCGATTTGTTACAAAGTTGGTCTTGTTGTTAGCATATTGTATGTTTTTTTTATAGGACCCTACTTCGGTGTTTCGGAGGAGTTAGAAAGTACCCTAGGCAAGAGCTCGTTGAGTTCACGTTTGTTTGTATAAGTACACTAATTTACTATGATGGACACCCTAGTATATGACAATTTTTAATGTTAATTAGAGCAGAGTAGAGGATTACACAGTTATTTTATTATTGTTGTATGATTTTTTTTCCACGATAGTCATAGAAATGTATATTTAAGAGGCGTAAATCCATACTGCATCTCTGTGGAATTTCGTCATTGAACCCTAGCAAGTGTGTAATTTAACGTTTTAGAAGATGATTTACTGGATGGATGGGTCCTGGTGTAGAGGCGGCTTACACTCTTTGGTAGTCATTTGGAGTTCGTCTATGTTCATCGTGAATTTGTAAGTTTTTGTGGACGTCGGTCTTGAGTTCCATGGGTTTGTTAGATGGTTATGCGACAAGTTGCTGATCGTTGTAGTGATTTACTTAGGTCGTCAGTGAACAGATGTCCACATTTTTTATGGCTACACTCTTCGAGACTCATGTCAGGCCCATTCTTGACAACTGTAACTGTGTATAGATTCTTGGTCATATCCAGGATTGGTGTACCATGACTTGGTGTTACCTCTAAATTTGGTATATATCAGTGGTAGATTGCTGAGAAGTGATCTAGTAAAGCATTGTAGAGTTCGTTGTTAAGAAACAGTGGGCTTTGATTTTGTCCAACTAGAGGCGCAGCATCAGTTAGGTCTAGGTATTTGTTAAAGATTTGAACGGATACCGTAGTATTAATGCTTTATTATGCATGAACTCGGTGTTTGTTTTAAATGTCAGATATATTCAGTATGGCTGTTATGTTAGTATACGATCTTAGTCATGAACCAGACCGCATGCGATATTGGTGTAGGTTTTATCCTCTGGGTTGTGGTAGGATACGCCGTAAATCATAGTTAATGTCGGTTAGGGTACAGTAGAGAATCTTATTTTGTTATTTTATCATTTATGTTTGTTGTATGACTTATAACGGTTATCATAGTAATATAACTATATTAGGTATTATTTCGCCTAAATTCATGGAATGTTGGGTATAATTTCGCTTAATTGGATGTAGTGGTTCAAAATGTTGGTATATATTTTACCTTCTGATGTTGGATCTGTGGTTCTGTTTTGAGTTGACTTGGAGAATCAGTAGCGGATTTGTGTTGAGTGTTAACGTTAAAAATCTTCATTAATTTAATGAACATCTCAATTATGTTATCCGCTCGCATGTTTTTAATAGGTGCTTATTCTGGCATGTATTACTTTTATAAATGTTTGTGATCCGTTTGCAGTTTATACATTTAGAAATTATCGATGAATTCAGGCTTTGTTATGAGATTTCGTTCCAATTCAGTATATCTGACTTGTTCGAGCATTCACTATATCCCCTGTAGCATTTTCACTTTATGTATGTGATGATGGCTGTAAACCTAACCCATCCTAACCTAACCTGACCTATTCTAACCAAAAATTAAACATTATTTCCGTTCTCATACTTATGTTAGGCATTTATTCATTGATTTAAGCTTCATTCGTATCAAATATATCCACCTGGCTTTATAGTTTTACCAATCTTTAGCGGATTGTGTTCCTACATATTTATATATTTTTTCACTTTGCTTGTTAAAAGTCCAGTAATATCGATTGGTTTCAAGTATTGTGAGGTGATCGCTCGCTAGTATACTGCAGTGATAAAACGGTAATATTTGTTGCTCGCATATATCAGTGTCGGCTCTGGTGGTTAAAGCGTTGGGCATAAATTTACACGTATTTTTCATCTATTTGCTACATTTTATTTTGTCAGCAAGTTTTATGTATGGTTTTACTGCTAAAATATGATTTTTCGCTGTGATGTTGGATATATTGCTCTAACCATTTTTTCGTCTATTATAATGAATATTGAATAAATCCACTCTAACACTTTACTACAGATCTACGATGAAAGGTCCGCAGTCAACAAGATCTAGGATTTAAACCATGCCTAAGGTACATATACATAATATATATCAATGAACGACAACATTGATCAAATATCAATGAATGCAAAAAAGTTGACATTCACCGTCAGATACGTTAATACCTAGGTAACCTAACCAACTTATCCAATAATGATAAATTTTCATTTAAGTTTGATGGTTATGTACGAGATTTAGTCATTATTTTGTGCGATGTAGATATCAAATCCCTCCACACGGGTCTATTTTACGTATTTTTTTTAATATCACACACCAGGTACACACATACACTGTTTGTACGCATATGCCGGTACAATGTAGGCGTAAACAGGGTTGATACCGGCATATGCCGGCATGATGTAGGATTATTTAGGGTTGATACCGGCTTTTGCCGGCACAATGTAGGCGTATACAGGGTTGATGCCGGCATATGCCGGAATAATGTAGGCGTATACAGGGTCGCAATGGAGGCATTGTGCTGGCACAAATGCCGGCACAATGCATGTATACAGGGCTGATAGCGGCACTGTGCTGTCACTGTGCTGGCACATGTGGCGGCTTAATGCATATAAATGGGGTGATGCAGGTACCTGTGCCGGCACCATGTAGACACATACACACATTTGCACTAATATACAGGTTCGTTCACCATCTATAACATTTTACTTCTGCACTGTGATTTCTAGTATAACTAAACCCCTTGCTTTTGCTACAAGATATTTAATTTGGTTCAGATCGAATCATCCTATCCTAACCAAACCTAATCTTACCAATAATTATTTACTATCGATCGAGATTCGTTCTTACGTATTATTTTCAGTGTTTTAGGATTTATGCATAACAAATATCTCCAATTGACTTTACATTTAATCTATCATTTACAGTTTGGATGCACTCCTCCACTATGATCTAGCAAATTTCATCCATTTTCTTATGGAAATGGCATCGTTTGTTTGTTTGTTATACGTATTTACATATGATTCTTGGTTTCTTTTTTACACAATTCCACATCCCCTTTACATGTTTTTCAGACCACACCAAAACCTAACCTAACATAACCTTATGTGTGGTATTCAGTCATTGATATATACATATGAAGCCCTCCACACGACTCTAAATATCACTTTAACATATATGTTATTTATTTCGTTGTCACTCTCAAGCCCATATTAGTTAGCAAAGAGGCGCCATTTTCAATCTTAGATGGATTGATTGTTACAAGTAATTCATGTGTATCCAGTTTCACACAAACGAATGACCTTGTATTTTTCTTTCGCGTGTCACAGTACAAAATAGTTACCATCTGTAACAATTTGTTTTATATTCAAGATGTAAGAGACCCAAGCCAATATCATCATAAATGGTATTTTTGCTATGAGTCTGCAATTTTCATGCGTTTGTGTAGGTGTGTGTGTGTGTGTGTGTACCTATATGTTATGCACACCCAACCTAACCTAACCTATTAAACCAAGAATTCTGTACTTATATCCAACTCTTCATGCTTATGTAAGATATTTCTTTCAATGATTTATGCTCTGAACATATCCACTTTGCTCTACATTTTTATCAATCATTAGCAGTTCGAATACACTCTTCCAATTCCGATTTAGCATTTTTCGTCAATTTTTTTCATAAGTATATTATGGCATTGTTTGAAAGGTATAGGTTTTTCTTATTATTATTTTTTTCGTGAGATTTATGTTTGAGGGTCGTTCGACTACTCCCATGTACTGCTTTTTGAAGTCGGTATTATTCCAAATTTCTATTCGGGACTCGGTGGTGTTATAAGATGGCACTCTTGTTATAGCTTCCACTGGTCAACCTAACCAAGATTTATGCCCTCGTTCGAGATTTTTCGTGCTTACGTATGATATTCAGTTTTTGATTTAGGATTCATACATATAAAATATCTCCACTTGACTCTACATTTTGATCACTCAGTTGCAGTTTGAATCCACTCTTTCAATTTGATTGAGCAAAGACCCCTTTTAAACGTGGATTGTTTGAATGTTTTAGGTCATTGATATTATTTTTGATTTTTACACAAATTTTACATCACTTTCACTTGTTTCTCGCATTCAACCCAACCTAACCTGACCTAGCTTAACCATGCTTTCGTAAGTTATTCCGTCATCGATTTACTTTATGCATATGAAGCTCTCCACCCGCTTCTTTATATCACTTACATATAGTTCTTTTTAACTTCGTGGTCACTATCTGCCTATATCGTTAGCAAATATCGCTCATTTTTAAACGTAGATTGTTTGAATGTTATTCATATGCGTCACCAGTTTCACAGAAACGGACACATGGTCTCACAGTGGGTTTTATTACTTTTTCTTCAACATCTGCTGGCACTACACAATATATCGGCTTACACCTATTATTTTCATATTCAACTTCATTAGTTTTATAATCTGGACTATGACGTTGTTTAGATGATGCCATAAATTACTTGTCAATAAATCATTATTCAACTTTTATTTCAACTTTAATATTGCAGACTCATAGCAAAAATGATATATATGATGATGTTGGCGTGAGTCTCCTACATCTTAAATTTACAGCAAATTGGTACAGATGGTAACTATTTTGTACTGTGACACGCGGAAATAAATACAAAAACATTCGTTTGTGTGGAACTGGATACACATATGAATTACTTGTAACAATCAATCCATCTAAGATTGAAAATGGTGCCTCTCTGCCAATTAATTTGGGTTTGAGAGTGACAACGAAATAAATACCATATTTATAAAAGTGATATTTAGAGTCGTGTGGAGGGCTTCATATGTATACAATAATGACTGAATACCATACATAAGGTTAGGTTAAGTTAGGTTTTGATGGGGTCTGAATAACATCTAAAAGTGATGTGGAACTGTGTTAAAAAAACAAGAATCATATGTATATACGTATAACAAACAAACAAACTATGTAATTTCCATATGAAAATGGATGAAATTTGCTAGATCAAAAGTGGAGTCAAGTGAAGATATTTGTTATGCATAAATCCTAAAACATTGAAAATCATACGTAAGCATAAATTTCGATCGATAATACATAATTATTGGTTAGAATTGTTCAGGTTCGGATAGGATGATTAGATCTTTTAACCTAACGTGATGTGAAAAACTTAACCACATTAAATATCTTGTAACTAAGGCAAGGGGTTTAGTTTTATTAGAATTCACAGATCAGAAGTGAAATGTTGCAGATGGTGAAGGAGCTTGTATATTAGTGCAAATGTGTGTATGTGTCTACATGGTGCCGGCACAGGTACCTGCATCACCCCGTATATATGCATTGTGCCGGCACATGTGCCGGTACAGTGCCGCTATC
The DNA here is from genome assembly GCA_016164225.1 of Gammarus roeselii. Classification (NCBI taxonomy): domain Eukaryota; kingdom Metazoa; phylum Arthropoda; class Malacostraca; order Amphipoda; family Gammaridae; genus Gammarus; species Gammarus roeselii. The sequence goes on from SDVV010037785.1 coordinate 7,027, forward strand.
TGCCCTGTATATATGCATTGTGCCGGCACATGTGGCGGCACAGTGCCGCCATCGACCCTGTATACGCCTACATTATACCGGCATATGCCGGCATCAACCCTGTATACGCCTACATTGTGCGGGTATATGCCGACATGTGCCAGGCATCAACCCAGTATACGCCTACATTGTGCCGGCATCAACCCTGCATACGCCTACATTTTACAGATGCGTACAAAAAGTATATGTGTGTACCTGGTGTGTGATATTAAAAAAAAAACTACGTAAAATAGATCCGTGTGGAGGGATTTCATATGTACATTGCACAAAATAATGACTAAATATCATACATAACCATCAAACTTAAATGAAAATATATAATTATTGGTTAAGTTGGTTAGGTTCCCTAGGTATTAACGAATCTGGCGGTGAATGGCAACCCTTTTTGCATTCATTGATATTTGATCTATGTTGTCGTACATTGATATATATATATATCGCTAATTATGTACCTTAGGAATGGTTTATATCCTAGATCTTATTGACTGCGGATCTTACATCACAGATTTGTAGTAAAATGTTGGAGTGGGTTTATTCAATATTCGTTATAATAGACAAAAATGGTAGGAGCAACAAATCCAACATTACCGTGAAGAATCATATTCTAACAGTGAAACCATACATAAAACTTGCTAACCAAATAAAATGTAGCATATAGATAAAAAGTACGTGTAAATTTATGCCCAACGCTTTAACCACCAGAGCCGACACTGATATATGCGAGCAACAAATATTACCGTTTTATCACTGCAGTATACTAGCGAGCGATCACCTCACAATACTTGAAACCAATCGATATTACTGGACTTGTAACAAGCAAAGTGAAAAAATATATGAATATGTAGGTACACAATCTGCTAAAGATTGGTAAAACTATAGAGCCAAGGGGATATATTTGATATGAATAAAGCTTAAATCAATGTTGGGTTAGGATGGGTTAGGTTTACAGCCATCATCACAAACCTTTAGTGAAAAATGCCAAAGTGGGTACAGTGAATGCTCGAATAAGTCAGATATTCTGAATTGGAACGAAATCTCATATAAAGCCTGAATTAATCGATAATTTCTAAGTGTATAAACTGCAAACGAATCAGAAACATTAAAAAAAAAAAAGACATGCAGGGATAAGCATCTATTAAACACATGCGAGCGGATAACATAATTGAGATATACATTAAATGAATTAGGAATTTTAACATTAACACTCAACACATATCCAGTACTGATTCTCCAAAACTACTCAAAACAGTACCACAGATCTAACATCATGAAGTAAAACATATACCATTATTTTGAACCACTACATCCAATTAAGCGAAATTATACCCAAAATTCCATCAATTTATGCGAATTTATACCCAATATAATTATATTCCTATGATAACCGTTCAAAATCATACAACAAACAACATTGATAAAATAGCTAAATAAGAATCTCTACTCTACCCTAACCGACATTGATTAACTATGATTTACGGCGTATCCTACCAAACCCCAGAGGATGAAACATACTAAGATGACTAAGATCGTTTACTAACATAACAGCCATACCGAAAATATCTGAAATTTAAAACAAACACCGAGTCATAGTCCTAATGACCGTAGTCATTAGGACTACGGTATTCGTTCAAATCTATAACAAATTCCTAGACCTAACTGATGCTGCGCCTCTAGTAAGACAAAATCAAAGCCCACTGTGTCATAACAACGAACTCTTCAATGCTTTACTAGGTCACATCTCAGCAATCTACCACTGATATTTAACAAATATAGAGGTAACACCGAGTCATCGTACAATACCTCGCATCTGTTCACTGACGACCTAAGTAACTCACTACAACGATCAGCAACTTGTCGCATAACCTCTCTAACAAACCCATGGAACTTAAGACCGACATCCACAAGAACTTACAAATTCACGTTGAACATAGACGAACTCCAAATGACCACCAAAGAGTGTAAGCCGCCTCTACACCAGGACCCATCCATCCAGTAAATCGTCTTCTAAAACGTTTAACTACACACCTGCTGGAGTTCAATGACGAAATTCCACATTGAAGCAGTACGGATTTAAGACTCTTAAACATACATTCCTATGATTATCATATCATACAACAGTAATATAATAACTATGTAATCCTCAACTCTGCTCTAATTAACAGTAAAAATTAAAATACACTAGGGCATTCATCATAGTAAATCGGTCTACTTATACAAATAAACGTAAACGCACGAGCTTTTGCGTAGGGGACACTCTAACTCTTCCTAAACATTGAAGTATGGTCCTACAATAAACATACAATAAGCTAACAACAAGACCAAGTTATTAACACATAAAATCTTCTATATCTATAATGTCCACGTCAAACATTATACCAGGATGAAAAAATATGTATAAAACACTAAAAATATACAACATGTAACTAAATTATACCTGAAATAATGTTCTACATTGCAGATACAAACGTAATATATCCTGATATTCTTATAATTGTACAAAATACCCAATACCTTACATCGAAGATGGCACATACAAACGGAATGAAATATACTAAAACGTTCGAGTTATAATAAGGCAAAAAGATTAATTCTCTACATACTCAAACATTCATTCAAAACCATGATGTACGAGAAAAAAACTAGCATGTAACCAACCGAACAACTAACGTGAATAAGTTGCCAAGACATGTAACTGATTCACATAACTGAAACATAGAGTAAATGATGTGGCGTACTTCTACACGAACATGCTATATTATATACAAATCAAATAAAATTATTTCCCAACTTAGTCCAAAACAGCGTTAAATTAAATCTTCTTTAACTAAAGTAACCACGGCTTAATCGTAACAGAATGATATATATATATACATAAAAAGACCAAAATGATGCAGAAACCGACCAATTATGCCTGAAATATTGTGCTACATGGAAGAAGCAAACCCACAATATCCTAAAATTCTGATTACTGTATAGGATAACTATTCAAAATTCCGAAAACAATACAAATTAAATATATATCAACCGATCATTACTAAGTATACACAACACAACATAATAACTTAGAATAAATCTATATCGTTCAGCTACTCCCACTATAGGGCATCCAACCGATACTCGCTAATAAAAAAAATCGAGATAATACTACCCGAACAGTCTACATACGCTTGATAACGATTCATTTGGAACGTTCGGATACATGGCAACACCGATATATCTGCTTCATAACTGGCTGATGCGTTATGGGGTAGATAGATTCTCGTAACGAAGGTACTGTATCCTAAGAAATATATACTTCAACTTGTCAACTAACAAACTATTATATCATACTATTCCCATAGTTATTATATGCAGATGGAATAAATAGATGTAAAACACAAAATGGTGCCCCAAATACAACCAACAGGCCTTAAACAAGCATCCAACTGCTAAGAACCCACCAACCAACCACCGAATGAGTCAATTATACCCCAACTAGATAAGAATAAAAACATATATGTACAGAAAAAATATAGAATCATTAAACCAGACATAAATATATAATGATACAGACACTCGAAACATAGAAATAATGACAAATCAGTCATGGAGTATATATAATGAGTAACAGTTAGTGACAGCTATTTAGAGAAGAAAAGCATCTATAAATACTAAAAACAGTACAAATATAACCCTTTAACCTACGAAAGAATCCTAAATTCACAATGAAATTGCACATATGCAACATTGCATATAT
>SDVV010037786.1:0-10800 GCA_016164225.1 Gammarus roeselii
ATATTCACTTTGCTTGTTAAAAGTCCAGTAATATCGACTAATTTCAAGAAATGTTAGGTAATCGTTCGTTAGTAGACTGTAGAGTTCATAACGTTTATGTAAGCTTACCGCATATGCCAGTGATTGTTACGGGTGATGAAGCGTAAGCAAGTTTCATGTTGGGTTTTACTGTTAGAATAAGATTTTTTTCTGTTGTGATGTCGAATGTGTTGCTCCTACCATTTTCGTCTATTATAACGAATATTGAATAAATCCACTCTAACATATTTACTACAGATCTGGATGTAAGGTCCGCAGTCAACAAGATCTAGCATATAACTCATGCCTAAGGTACATAGTTAGCGAAATATATATCAATGTACGACAATATAGATCAAATATCAATGGATGCAAAAAAGGTTGTCATTCACTGCCAGATGCATTAATACCTAACCTAACCTATTCTAACCAATAGTTACGCATTTTTATTCATGTTTGATGCTTATGTATGATATTGATATGTATGAAACTGTTCACTTGGGCTGTATATTTTACATATCAAAAGTAGTTTGAATACACTTCTTCTATTTGATCTTGATCCAGCAAATATCCTTTTGCAGTTGTTTAGATTCCAGAATTGTATCGATATCACCACTACATGTTTGGATGAGACTCAGCAGGTAGGATCCAAGAGAACAAATTCACTTCATTTGTTGCAAGGATTTTTAATGGGGATCAGTTATACGCAATGTTAGATTCAAAGATCTAATCGTTCTATCCTAACATAACCTATCAATATTTATATATATTTTCTTTCAAGTTTGATGGTTATGTTGGTATTTAGTGATTCTGTTATGCGATGTAATTATCAAATTCCTCCACATGATTATATTTTAAGTTTTTTTTTTAATATCACACATCATGTACACACATACACACATTCATACGTATACACAGGCAAGGTACCGACATAGGCCGGCATATTTCAGGCGTATACAGGGGGGAGGTGCCGGCAAAATTCAGGCGTATATAGGGGGAGTGGTGCGGGCATATGCCGGCGTATGCTGCCATAATTCAGGCGTAAACAGGGTGAAGATGCCGGCATATGCCGGAATAATTAAAGCGCATACAGGGGGGTTGGTGCCGGCATATTCCGGCATAATTCAGGCGTATGCATGGTGCCGGCATATGCCGCATAATTCAGGCTTATTCAGGGGGTTGGTGCCGGCATATGCAAGCCTATGCCGGCATAATTCAGGAGTATACAGGGGAGGTGCCGGAATATGCCGGCATATACAGGGGTCGATGCCGGCGCAATGTAGAGACATACACACATTTGTATACATATACAGGGTCGGTTAACATCTGTAGCATTATACCTCTGATCTGGGTTTTTCCATTAGAACAAAGTCCCTTGCTTTTTTAACAAGATATTTATTGTAGATCAGCTTCACGTCATGTTAGGATGTAGGAACTAATCATCCTAACATAACCTATCCCATTCCAACCAAAAATGGTGTATTTTTGATCGAGATTTCCTGCTTACGTAGGATTTTCAGTGTTTTAGGATTTGTACATAACACATATCTCCACTTGACTCTACATTTTGATCTATTCTTTGCAGTTTTTATACACACTTCCAATTTAGCTCGAGCAAATTTCGTCCATTTTTCATAAGTAAATTACATCGTTTGTTTGATTATTTTAGATATTTTCATATGATTCTGGATTTTTTTTGACACAATTCTACATCACTTTCACTTATGTTATTCACACCCGTCAAAAACATAACCTAACCTTATATATGGTATTCAGTCATTGATGTTTACATATGAAGCCCTCCACACGACTCTAAATACCACTTTAACACACATGTTATTTATTTCGTTGTCACTCTCGACCCATATTAGTTAGCAGAGAGAGCCCATTTTTAAACTTAGATGGATTAAATGTTACTAGAAATTCACATTTGTTTTCAACTTCATACAATCGGATACATGGTCTCGCACTAGGTTAACCTAATTTAGTACAATCCCTCATGCCACTACATCCTTTGACGACTTGTACCTCTGCTTTGTCTATTCTTTCCTATAATTTTCATATTCTTGACGATAACTCTGTTTCAGATGTCGCCACACATTACTGTGGGATTTATGTTTAGTCGATTTTATTTATTTTTTGCACAGATTACAGACCCGTTACCCCATCACTTTCGAAGAAATGGTGTCTCGAGCTATACCCCCATCTTTTCACAATAGATCCGTAAACTTGTCTGAGCAAGATCTGATCGGACTCTGATTTATATCCTGCCAATCTGTATCACGTCTAGACCATTCACCCCCCCCCATGATAGGTTTTATGGCAATGTTTAAATTTGTGATGAGCGACATTTTGAGTTTCGTTTCATACCTTGAAACATATTCTTCTACTGATTTCGATAATTCGATGGTACCTCCGACTATCTGACTTGATGTATTTTATTGCATTTCATTGCTTAACCTTTGAGTCTAGGATAATATAAGCATTTAAAAATGAGTTCCAAGTTTTTTTATTAGCATTATTTACAGACCTTGCTGGCATCATCAATGCCATCTACCTCGTTTTTCGATTTGAAACAGCATGGTTCGTACATCCAACCATACCATCATCACTATATTTTTGTTTTCTCTCAAATCCTTCATATATTCCATCATATCTTAGAAGCGAATACCGAAGGCTGTTCCGTTTCCGTGAGTCCACGAATATATTGCTTCTTCTTCTTCTTGAACCTTGATTATTTGAAAATTCTCCAATTCAAAGTCATTCTGATGTGTATGTTCAAGAGTATGAACGTGTTACATGAGTTAAAAAAAATGTATAACATAATCTAAATTCAAAATTTCAATAAAATTTCACATTTTCGAGGAGTAACAGAACCAAGATACAACTACAGTAGACTGACTTGGCTCTGTTCCCCCTCGAAAACTTGAAACTTTATTGAAATTTTGAGTTTTAAATATTAATTTTACATGTTTTTTTAACTCATGTAACACGTACATACGCTTAAACATACACATGCACATATGTACAAAGTCCTATACACATACATACATACATACACAGTTATTGACCTAGGCGAGCAATGTTAGGCCTAATGTTTTGCGAAAAACAACATGTAATCAACTTATAATAGCTAGCTGTAAACCGAGAATGTGGTCAGTGTTACGTTGAGATCAAGTGAAGACGCACGTTTCGTCATAGAATAAACAAAAATGAAAATTCATACCTCAAAAATTTGTTTACAAGTGTTGGAAGAACAAATCTCCGAAGATGATATGAGTCGGATCAAACAAATATTGACTAGTGTTGAAAATACCTGTTATCTCAGAATGGGTAAAACAAGAATCAAGAGAGTGGGAGATATCGTTCATACATGGATGAAGGAAAAAGGAAGTCGGGTTTGGGTAACTAATGTCAATGGGTTACAGTCGTATGTAACAAAGTTCGAGGGAAATAGGAAAGTCAATCTCCAAATTGATATGATCCATGTGGAAAATCATCGTCATGACTGTAAAAAAGCTGAGGTAGGGGAAAACAAATTGTATCTAAGAAAAAAAGAACATTTGGATCGTATGCAACAAATCCTCAATGATGAAGATCAGAATGACTTTGAATTGGAGATGTTTCGAATAATTAGGGTTCGAGAAGAAGAAGCAATACATTTACGGACTCCCGGGAACGGAACAGCCTTCGGTATTCGCATCAAAGATATGATTGAGTTTATGAAGGATTTCGAGAGGAAACAGAAATATAGTGATGATGGGTATGGTTGAAAGTACGAATCATGCTGTTTCAAATAAAAAATTGAGGTTGATGGTATTGATGATGCCAGCAAGGTCTGTATATAATGTTAATAAAAAATAATAACAAAACATGGAACTCATTATTAAATGTTCATATTATCCTAAGCTCAAAGGTTAAGCAATGAAATGCAATGAAATACATCAAGTCAGTTAGTCGGAGGTACCATCGAATTATGGAAATCGGTAGAAGAATATGTTTCAACGTATGAAACAGAACTCAAAATGTTGCTCATCACAAATTTAAACATTGCCATAAAATCTATCTTGTTATGATACAGATTGGCAGGATATAAATCAGAGTCCGATCAGATCTTGATCAGACAAGTTTGTGGATCTGTTGTGGAAGGATGGGGGTAGGCTTGAGACACCGTTTGTTCGAAAGTGATGGGGTAACGGGGTCTGTAGTCTGTACAAAAAAAGAAATAAAACTGACTATCATAAATCCCCCAGTAATGTGTGGCGACATCTGAAACAAAGCCATCGTCAAGAATGATCTCTCCCGGGGTTGAGATAACAACACGGTAAAGTTTACCGGCGACAAGACAAATGAGCTCAAATTCGTGACCCCAAAAATTCCAGTGTCATCAACGCTAATGTGCGTGTGAACTCGTAATGTCGAAGATGTGACGTGATCAATATACAATATAATCATATCTGAATGAGTTAAAGTACTATTTCTTGCGTCTTAATGTAATTATTTAGGTGTTTATATATGTGTAAGATAGTTCTTGCATGTAGTTTAACACTCATATCGACATCGTATGTTCATGTTTTGACTGATCCATTCAGCAGCGAACGGGAAATCGTTTGCTTTCAGTTTTTGTGTCGCCATTTGAGACTTGGACTTCCAACTTCATGGTGAGCGTGAGACCGTTCACGGTGAACTAAGAAAACATAAGGTGAAACGCCTTCCTCCTATAGCTGTCGGGGTGATTTTGAGGACTGGTGGTGACAGGAACACGCCGAGCTGGCCTTGCGACCCCTACCCCTACAATGTTTGTGAGTGAAATGGCGGGCTGCCTTCTGCAACAACTGACCGCTACTGGCCTGCGGTCGCTGGCATCCCAAACCCTCATCTCACGACAGTCCAAAATCATATCCAACAATACAAATTAGGAGATGCATATGTAAGGGACTCGAGCTCCTCCTCATAGCAAATTGTGTGTTGGTATGCATAGACACACAGTCGTTTCCTCCTGGTTTAGGAGGGTGGCTAAGTTAGGCTGCCACAGAGGGGGGAGGCGCCCCATCTCCTCGCCACAAGACCGCCGTGTTCATGCCCTAGCTCGAACTCGCGACAAGCAGCACCAGAGGCTGTCACTGCAGTCGGATACGCTAACCACTCGGCCACGGCGGCCCTCATTGCATATTACGCATTTTTATTTGTTCCTTTCAATGAAATTTTGTATCATGTACGTAAGTCTAATATCTTTGGATACCTATTCCCATGCATTTGTAATTATCAACAGTTGCTAGGTAAAGTAACAAATAGCATACAATAAAGCTTACATCTGAATTCGTGTTGCTCTGCCCATATCTCATACGATGCCACGTTTCAAGGAAGCGGATAAGGCGATTTGCCCAATATTTTCTTGGTTCAATGTGATCTGTCCAATGCTAACTCAAAATTGGTTAAGTTCACGTTCGAAACGGCGACACAAAAACTGCGAGGTTACGAGTTCCAGCCCGCTATCTGAACGGATCAGCCAAACAAAAACATTCGATGCGATTAGTATTGGATACTTAACTCAAATACACATGTTATACATCGTTGCCCTTCAATGCTTCTTCTAACTTATCCAAACATGATTAAACAGTTCATTGAGCACGTCACATTTTCGGCGTTTCTAGTTCACCATATCATTAAGCGTTGATGAACCTACTATTTTTGGGACCACGAATATGAACTCGTTTGGGGTGACGCCGGTGAACTTTGCCGCGTCACCTGTTCAACCCCGAGTGAGCTCAGCAATAGACAACACGATTTCGAAGAGTTGTGTCACACACGTGAACCTAAATCGCATTAGGCGAAACGCTTCTGCAGGTAGCGTGTATTTCTTGGGAAAAAGTTGTTACACGACCCAAGCTCTGTTTGCGTCGAGAGCGAAGTTTCAAAACAGTCAAAATGCATCACTCACTGAGCTAACATGTAACGTTCACTCATGCAATCCATCAACAAATCTAACGTTATTTTGTTCACTATTTATTGGTAAGCCATGGCTAACATTTTATGTCACTCTTTTCAGGCTTACAATGTAATACGAATTAAATAATCTACATTTAGGGAGATATGCCACAGAAGAATCCAGAACGGAGTGTTCAAGCCAATGCTAGCCTGCAGAGAAACAGCCCTGTCGGAACCAACTCTCATGCGCCCCCCAATTTGAGAGTAGGGCAACTCGCCTCCAGCTGTAAGGAAGTGGTCACTAGCTGCCAGACGTCCGGTACTCCACCTTTTCCCAAAAACACCAGGGACAAATAAGTATCAAATTATTCATTTACCTTGGAAGATTACATTTACTTCACCAAATAAAAGTATTATTTTGTATTGGAAGACCGGGAGGATGAGTCGGTAAATAGTTCTTAGTAATGTACCCACTGGCACCACCACGAGTGGGAGACCAGAGGCTATGCTTGTTTCAGGTCCTCGGCAGCACTTTGAAGTCTACTGCACCCGGAAATGGCTTGTGTAGCGGCGTGCAGTGCCAGTGTTAGGAAGTGTTGTCAATCATGGTCCATTGCACTTGGTAACTTGCCGTGAAACCGTGAGAATCCATTATTTGCTCGGACCTCAATTCCTCCTTCCTGAGGATTCGGGACAGATCGTGGCTCCGGACTCAAGAAGAGTGCGGCGAGACTCTGCTCAAATCGTTGAGCAGCTCCAGGCTGCTGGTTACCATAAGGAAGAGCTATTGCCATGACACACAGTGGCCAAAGGTATGTGATCCAGTGAAATAGTCATTTTGTGGTGAGCTCATTTTTCCGCTTTATTTAGATCTTTACGTCATACAAGTGTTTAATGCTCACAGTGAAATTAAATAAGACCAGAGGCCCTGTCGAGCACCTCTGTCCCAAATTGACCGAATTTTCTAGATAAATGAGTCACTTGATTTTAGCCAAATAAATTAACATGGGATTTTTTAGACTGCAGTCACTACCCTGCACTCCGATAAATGTGTTGAAGAAGCTCTCGAAAGTAGAACCTAATATGTCCTTCACACTGGTAACATCGGGCCCAATTTAAAGTATTTTTCAATCATACTCCAAACCAGAAAAACAATCCAAAGCCACACGGACATATAAAATAGAAAAACATTTTTCAAAATCGTAATTTTATATGACATCTTCACATTTTATGAAATTGGTCAACATTTCAATTAAGCAACGTGTTTTGGAATTGTTGACTGTGTTCTGCGTCACGGTAGGCTTATAATTGTTGACAGTGTTCTGCGCCACGGTAGGCTTGTAATTGTTGAGTGTTCTGCGCCACGGTAGGCTTATAATTGTTGACAGTGTTCTGCGCCACGGTAGGCTTATAATTGTTGACAGTGTTCTGCGCCACGGTAGGCTTATAATTGTTGACAGTGTTCTGCGCCACGGTAGGCTTATAATTGTGGCACTGTGTGGACTAGGCCAGCAGGCAATGCGCGCCAATGCAGATATTATTTCATTCATTTTTACGGCCATCACTGCGTCAAGCCAAAATTTCCAGTTGTTTTGGTTGGGCAATGTCAACGGCACATCTCCATTCATAATTATTTTATAAAAAGTATTGCATCATTGATTTCTATTCTATGTATTGCCGATTTTTTGAAGTGCATTGTCTTGTTAATTTTTGTGTGATGTATTATGCATTATAACTTCTTCTTTTATTTTTCTGACCTAATTTTCTGCAGTTCGATTTATTCCACGATGTTTTGCATAGAAAACTGCCGCAGCCTGTGTAGCATTAATTTTAGCAAGAATAATTTCGCAAATACATATCCAGAGGACCGCTTTTTTGGGAGGTCGTAGCTGGTCAGTGCAAATTATAAAAAACGGGTCAATCGCTGTCCAGCAAAATTAACGCGGGATAGCCAGGCGTCATGCGGCCACAGCGAGCAAGGCAGCAGTAGGCAAGGCGTTCCGGTGCAGTTCAGATATCCCGTGCGGCGCCAAAAGACGCTGTCCAGCATTTGCGTACAGTAGCTTGGCAGCGATCTACAGGCTCTAGTCACCGGCAGTGCCTTGTGGTAGAGCTGTCATACTCATGTCAGGTACGGTAGCTTGGCAGCGATCTGCAGGGTCTAGTCACCGGCAGTGCTTTGTGGTAGAGCTGTCATACACATGTTAGGTACGGTAGCTTGGCAGCGATCTACAGGGTCTAGTCACCAGCAGTGCCTCGTGGTGGAGCTGTCATACACATGTTAGGTACGGTAGCTTGGCAGCGATCTACAGGGCCTATTTACCGGCAGTGCCTTGTGGTAGAGCTGTCATACACATGTTAGGTACTGTGCCCGCCCGATCAATTCAAAGAAGTGAAAGGCAATCAAATCCTGTACCGATAGATACTTATCAATGACCGATGGGCTGTGAGTTCGTCCGACCCAGGAAGGGTCTAGGGTATTTACCCAAAATGACACTCTCCAGCTACTCAGTTGAGTGGGTCTAGAAGATAATATGTGAGTAAAGAGTTTCCATACGTCTGCTACTATGTGAAGGGAATTGAAACCACTGGGAACATTGAAAGAATTCTTAATATATGTATGCTCAAGAAAACCCTGAGACTGGCTTCAAATTACTACCCACTCACAGATGACGCAGCTTATCTATATTATGCACAGCTGTGTGTAGAGAAAAAAACAGTAAAGACAGTTTAAATACATCTAGGTGTACTAGCCTACAGCTCCGTTATACCACGCTTGGTCGCTATCCTAATACATACACATGAGGATCAGCTATCCTAATACAACACATGAGGATCCCTTGAAAGAAAAACCCAGCTTTAACCTAATCACAGGAGGAAAAACCCTCCGAACAACCGACTTGGTGTAGTATCGAGTTATCAACACGTAGATGTAGATATAGTGACAAAGTACGCGCTCACCCGGGTCGGTGACCTGTAGTGCTATGTTCCAAATGCCGGATGATGGTGCTCCGTCGCAACTGCGTCCAGCGATCCTGGGCTGTCGTCCGACTGACCCCCTGGGCGTCGAACTCGATGCACGTTGTAGATCTCGGCTGTCTTTCCTAAATGCTACTGTTTTTCTGATGTAGTGATGGTATTAAAGACGGTGATGAAGTGATACGGTTCAAGTACTTTGGATCTTGAAGAGTCGTCGAGTTCTAAGCGTCTACGCTAACATTGAAAAGTCTTCTAACTTGTAGAGTCTATGGCATGGAGAGTTGGGCTTTAGCCGCAAAACTGGCGGGCTGCAGGACAAGTATAACAACGTATCCTTCACATGGTTAGGTTGTGAATCATCATCGTTACTTGGTGACATCGCCTTATAAAGTCTAAAACGTGACGTCAGCGCCCACCACTCGCTGGGACAAAATCCCGGCCACTCCTCTTGAAACAATGTCGCAGTTATACTAGCAATAAGGCATATAAGTAACAAATGGGCTTAAAACCAACATCCTACCAATTACACGGCAACCAGCCTTAATGAAAGCGCAACATAACCTCACAATTAATACCCTCTGTTCTAAAACATCTTGCAGTTCAACATTGGAGAATCGGTTACTGGGGCACGCAGGCCCCTTCCGCACGTAACAAAATGGCTCAGAACCAACCTCTCAACATTGCCTACATACGACATCTTAAATGAATGCAATCATTACTGTCTATTGTTATAACCCCCAGCTATATGTCCTGCATAAATTTGTGCTGCAACTTCCTTGTCCGACAATGCCACTGTTTACACAACAGTGGCAGCTTCAGATAGACAAGGCTACTGTTTACACAACAGTGGCAGCTTCGACCTTGCCAGACCCTGTCACCGTGTCCGCATCTGCATCTGTATCTAGCACGCAGGGTCCAGCTACAGTACGGTAGCTTGGCAGCGATCTGCAGGGTCTAGTCACCGGCAGTGCCTCGTGGTAGCGCTGTCAGACACATGTTAGGTACGGTAGCTTGGCAGCGATATACAGGGTCTAGTCACCGGCAGTGCCTTGTGGTAGAGCTGTCAAACACAATTGCAGCTAGGACTGGCGCTGTTAAGCACGATTACAGTTGGCCGGAATTTTCTCTGCTATCTCAAGTAGAAGCAGCTTTAGATCTGCATTTCATTGTGAACCCCTTGATTCAGTATAATAAATGTTGCTGGTGCGCTAAACCCAGACGTAGCTTTAAAAATGAGAAATGTTATATTAAGCCCCCCTGCCACTGAGCCATTCATAACTATAAAAGCAGAGCATCAAAATCCTTACGAGAACGCATCAACTAACTTCTTTCCAGCGAGAAATTAGGCGATAGGAAACCGTCGGCTTTCCATAGACTGACGTTTGTTGAGGATCCAAATAAGTTAGATAACATTTTAATAAAAACCTTATTCCTTTCGTGACTTTCACAACGGTTCAAACGATTAACCCCTGCCGTGGAAGAACTCAGCCTAGTAAATAAGCATTGCAAGCTGATCGAATTAGTCGAAGTCATTTTGAAAGCAAGCTTTGTGAGAGCGAGCATTAGAGAACCGGCAACGGACTTCGTTAATGCGTGACAGTTCCAGTCAATTAAGCCCCTTATGCAAGGGCCAACGTTGCCAAACGAGCTGACCAGTTCCAGTCAAGTGAGCCACTCACGCCAGTGGCCACGTTGCCAAATGAGCTGACCAGTTCCAGTCAAGTAAGCCACTCACGCCAGTGGCCACGTTGCCAAACGAGCTGACCAGTTCCAGTCGAGTAAGCCACTCACGCCAGTGGCCACGTTTCCAAATGAGCTGACCAGTTCCAGTCAAGTAAGGCTCTCACGCCAGTGGCCACGTTGCCAAACGAGCTG
>SDVV010037787.1:0-10800 GCA_016164225.1 Gammarus roeselii
GGGACTGAGACAAGGCTGCATGATGTCTCCCTGGCTGTTCAACCTCTATATGGATGGAGTGGTCAGGGAGGTGAACGCGAGTGTGCTGGGTCGTGGCTTGGAACTCTTGGAAGCGAATGGGCGGAGTTGGCAGTTGAGCCAGTTGCTATTTGCTGATGATACGGCCCTGGTTGCGGATTCAGAGGAGAAGCTATGTAGGCTAGTGTCTGAGTTTGGTAGAGTGTGTGAGAGGAGGAAGCTTCGAGTGAATATTGATAAGAGTAAAGTAATGAGATGCTCAAGGAATGTCGATGCGAGCAAAATTATGTCCCCCTAAATGGAGAGCTCGTAGAAGAAGGTCAGTGTTTTAAGTATCTGGGCTCCCATGTGGAGTCAACTGAACTAGTGGAAACTGAAGTGAAAGCGCGAGTGAAGGAGGGGTGTAAAGTGTTGGGTACACTGTAGAGTTTAATGAGCTGTAGGACGTTGGGGAAGGAAGCAAAGAGATGAGGGTGTTGTTGTCCTAACTGTGCTCTACGGAGCTGACTTGGAGGGTGAGAGCAGAGGAGAGAATAGGGTTGAATGTTTTCGGGATGAAATGTTTGAGGAGCATGGCTGGAATAACGCTGAGAGATCGGATCACCAACGACGTGGTTCGAATCAGAACAGGGATAGTGAAGAAGTTGGAGGACAGAGTGGATTCGCGTGTTCTGAGATGATTCGGGCACATGAAGAGGATGGATGAAATGAGATTGGTGAAAAGGGTGATAGATGCGGAGGCGAGTGGTCGCAGGCCTAGAGGTAGACCGAAGTTTGGGTGGATGGATGGTGTGACGCAGGCGTTAGGAAGGAGACATGAATGTGGAAGTAGCGAGAGAGCGTACAATGAACAGGCGTGAGTGGAGAATGTTCGTGAATGGTTGATTTTAACTCTGCTCTGATGTGCTTTCCCGCCCTTGGCACTCCTTTGTCGGAATGGTCGTGGGTGAGGGGGGAGGGGCGACCATTATGATGCGGCGGGGGTTAACCAATGAAAACTGTCAAGACCTGCTGCTGACAACGGATCCTGGGACTGCACTCGTGACCCAGAGTGTATGTTACGGGGTTACCGGCCGGACCCTTTTGCACAAAAGGGCTAAGTTGTGTGAGTGTGAGCTTGTGAGGGTGTGAGGTGCGCCTTGCCGTTGGCCACCCCCCCCTTTCTGGGGAATGCGGCCGGCCTGTGTCTGTCTGTAATATTCATTATTTAAAACTAGACGGAAACGAGTCAAGTAAACTCTTTTGCATGAGACCAACAGCTGACGTGATGATGAGACACGCTGGAGAGGTCGTGGCACGCCAATCAAGTTGTGGCACGCCAAGGAGGCCGTGGAACGCCAAGCAGGCCGTGGCACGCCAAGAAGGCCGTGGCACGCCAAGCAGGCCGTGGCACGCGGAGCAGGTCGTGGCACGCCAAGCAGGCCGTGGCACGCTAAGCAGGCCGTGCCTCGCTAAGCAGGCCGTGGCACGCCAAGCAGGCCGTGGCACGCGGAGCAGGTCGTGGCACGCCAAGCAGGCCGTGGCACGCCAAGTAGGCCGTGCCTCGCTGAGCAGGCCGTGGCACGCCAAGCAGGCCGTGTCACGCTAGACAGGTCGTGGCACGCCAAGCATGCCGTGGCACGCCAAGCATGCCGTGGCACGCCAAGCATGCCGTGACACGCCAATCATGCCGTGGCACGCCAAGCATGCCGAGGCACGCCAAGCATGCCGTGGCACGCCAAGCATGCCGTGGCACGCCAAGCAGGCCGTGGCACGCCAAGCAGGCCGTGCCACGCCCGTTTTCCGGCGAGCGACGGCCTAAAATAAAACCGACCTACCGGTGTTAAAATGATACGTGTAACGATACAACATTATTGCATAACTAAAAAAGGTAATGCAAATAACAAGTGCAACGTAAACAACTTACAAATCACAATGCACTTACCTGCTAGCTAGAACTAGGCAAAAATTTCATGAGTGATGAAGTAACGACATTGAAATGAGACAAAAAAATATTTTTATACAATCAGATATAGCATGTGCAGCTAGTGTGTCTATCCCGTGAGAAAGCCAAAAGCCACGTTATTATTTTGTGCCAAGAATGCTATAAACAAGCAATAGCTTAGAGCGTGTGAGGTTATGCATTGTTAGGCCGTCCAGCAAATCCGCGACCGGCAGCTGTACTTTAATTGTTATTAAAAATGATGTTGAAGGAAATGGTTAGGAAGCAGGTGTTTTATAGCAACTGCGTCCACAAACTGTCCTCGGTTGCCGGAAGCTATTTAACAAAGTTTTACACTAACAATTGAACTGGAAAAGTCATCTTACCAGTAGTTCGGCTAGAAGGGCAGTTGCCTTAGTCTTTGTTTCAAAATATTTTCTTTCATCCACTTCTTCTTTGGTTGCATTTCCAGGGCTTCCCGAATACTTACAGCCCGCACTCAAGGGCTTTTGTTCTATGATAGATACTTTCCCTAATGGATTCTTTTGATAACTTTGTAGAAATGTAGGTTCTCCTTTCGAGGTAGCTTTGTTCTTTTTTGAATCGTTGACCTCCCTGAGCACGTCCGGAGAAGTATTGCTTCTAACGCGAGACTGATGATTGATTTTTTTCTCGTCTTCTCGTTGCAACAAAATTGTTGTGTCTGCGGAATGTACTCTTATCCGACCCTCGTTGTTTGTGGTCTTCAATGATGATGAGTTCTGTACGTCGGCGAGACTTTCAAGTAAGTCATAATCTTTAAGATCTGTGAACTTTCCACCAATAATATCCCTGAGAATATCGGCCCCATCGTTTTTGCAAACGTCCGGTTCACTTTGAAAGGAAGCATTTGTTTCAAAATCATCATGACTTCCAGACCTGAAAAATTTATTCATCGATTTCGGAGTGCTTCCACCAGAATCTTCGTCGGCAAATCGCAAATTTCTCTTCAAGACACAAGGGGTGAGCCTAAAGGCACTCGCTGTTTTTTTGTTGCTTCCAATTCTAGCCGTGTACGAACGTCTCCGTAAAAATTGTGGAGACGAACTCAAAGAGGACGCTTTGATACCGTAAGATTGTTTCTTGCCACCATCGATGCCTTCCCCCAGGCTGATGAAGATGGGAAGTCCGTTGTTGAAAGCTGGGCCGGAGAGTTCCCGGTGGATCACCAGGGCGGGGTCCGCAAAACTTCGGCTCAACTCGCTGCCGTCCTAAGAAAGAGAGGTTATGGACGGGCTGCTCACGGCATTTGCAGGTTCTGTCATACCACAAATTGCTCCGGATTCAAAGAATTTAGGTCATGGATGAACTGCTTACCTCATTCGCAGGTACTGTCATAACACCAAATTCTACTGATACATTGATGACATGTCGTGCACAAACTGATCACAACATTTCCAGGCACTGTCATACCACCAAATGCTCCTGATCCAAAGAATTGAGGTAATGGACGTACTTCTCACCTCATTTCCAGGCACTGTCATACCACCAAATGCTCTTGATACAAGGAAAACAGGTAATGGACATACTTTTCACGTCATCCGTAGTTACTCTACCGCACACATAATGAACTAACTACACACCCAACAACAGAGTCGAATTGCTGCATTTCACTTGGCGGATAATACGCAACAAACACGATTCATTCACACTCTTCGTCTAGGTCTAACTGAGCAAATCTTCATACACTTAGAACGCGTCATCTCGTGTCTCCTGCCATCACTAGGTGAAGGGACAGTAGTTTCCAAGACTGCAATGATGAAGTCCTTTAGGAGGGTAAACCCTGTTATGGGATTCTGTCATTGTAGAGAAATTCAGCTCACCTTGCACACACCAAAAATAGCCCAAGTCAGTCATTTTTTTCAAGAACACAACGCTGGATAAACTCACATCAAACAATGCTTTCATTCTATGTTTTTATTTATTGAAAATCTGAATAAATGAAATGACTTCCCTCAACTTGTCTGTTTGATAAACTATGATGCAGTTATAATTAGTCGTTTTACCTTGTCCGGGCAACATTGGCAATCAAGCAGCAAGTCCTGCCAGGGTCAATTCAGTTCAGTTGCTCCCACCGAAACGAGGTCACTTGATGCAGTAAAGAATCATTTTATGAGAAAGACTGAGCGGTTAAGTTCGCTCGCATTGACTAGCCGCACGTAGTCGATATCCCATCTTGAATCAACAATTACTAATTGAGAACATCAAAATACATCTTCTGTAGAATATTCTGAGAAGTCATCGTCATCCGACAACAAACGAATCTCTATGAGTACAGCGACCGTTCCAGGTGGTTCGTGCGCCTCGCGCTCGGTCAGCACATTAGACGGAGAATTTCATCTTTGTTATTTAAGACACTATATTCGAGCTATCTTACCTTCAAACAGCTAGTTTTTTGTAGTATTAAAGATTCTTCCAAGTTTCAGAGAGTGTTCGTTTTTATTAAGGTCTAGCAGCTGGTATATTTCTAGTATATTTGCATTGTTTAACCGCGCACACTATTAATTGTTATTTCTATCTTGCCTTGTAGCCGGGGCGTGGAATCTTGCTACCGTAACCACTGCGTGTCGTAGAAGGCGACTAAAAGGGGCGGGGCGAAGGTGCTAGGAATCCCGTTCTCTGTAAGACCCTTCCTTAAAGACGGCAAGACGAGAGAGGGGAGAAGAGGCGTGATCATTGTTTGGGTAGCTGAATGTGCGTAGTTGTAATACGAATGAATTAAAGAGAATAGAGACTGGCGAGATGTTTGTGTTTTGAGGAAGTTTGATATGTTGGCGCTGAGCGAGACAAAGTTGAAAGGTAAGGGCGAATGTGAGTTTGGTGTGGTAAGTGGAAGAAAGTCTGGTGTGAAGGAAGGCTGG
The DNA here is from genome assembly GCA_016164225.1 of Gammarus roeselii. NCBI lineage: Eukaryota > Metazoa > Arthropoda > Malacostraca > Amphipoda > Gammaridae > Gammarus > Gammarus roeselii. The sequence goes on from SDVV010037787.1 coordinate 4,840, forward strand.
GCACGAGAAGATGTGGTGTTGATGTTGAGTGATTGGTTGGCTAATAGCATTACCGAGTGGAAGGAGGTGTCCTCAAGATTGCTGTGGGTGGAAATTAAGTGAGTCGTAGGAAGATGAGTATTAGTGAGTGCATACGGTTCGGGTAGCGTGAAGAGTGAAGAGGAGTGGGAATAATTTTGAACTGACCTGAGTGAGTGTAATGAGAGTTTTAGACGTCAATTCAATGTGGTTGTACTGGGTGATCTTAATGAGAGAGTGGAAGGGTTGATGGAGATAGGATGTGGTGATAGGAAGGTATGGCGTTCCTGGAAGAGATAACAGTAGAGAAAACCTGATAGGTCTGGGCATGGAACAGGAGTTGGTGATCGAGAACACTTTGTTCAAGAAGCGAGATATCCACAAGTGCACATGGGTGAGGATGGCTCGTGGTGCAGTGGTGGACAGAGCGCTGATGGATTTTGTGCTGATCTCAAGTAGAGTGGTTAGGAAGGCTTCTGAATGTGCGAGTGTTGAGAGGGTAGGTTGGAGGAGTGTCTGACCATCTGCTGGTGGAAGGCAGATTAAGAGTGGAGCAGAGGTGGAAGGGCAGCAAAAGATTGGGAATAGGAAGAGAGGTAGCGATAGTGAGTGGACTGAATGTGAGAAGCAGAGCTTAGGAGTTCCAGCAGGCGTTGAGGGAAGAATATGACAACGTGAGAGGATAGGACCTGAGAGATTTGGAGGAAGAATTGGAGATGTTAAGAGATGCGTTGCTGAGATGTGCAAAGAATGTGTGTGGTGCTCGCCGTGTGGGTGGGTACAGGAGGAAGGGTTGCGAGTGATGTAACGAGGAGGTCAAATTGGCGGTGGCACGGAAAAGAGGAGCGTTTGAGGAGTGGTTGCAGGTGAAGTCGGTGTTGGCTTATGAAAGCTATGAAGAGAAGAGAAACGAAATGAAGCGGGTGGCGAGGTGAGCTAAAAGGGACGCTGATGCCGAGTGGGGCAGACGGTTGTGCCAGAATTTTAAGGAGAACAAAAATGTGTTCTGGAAAGAGGTGAATAGGGTGAGAAAGAGAGAGATCGGAAAGGAGGAGGTGGTGAAAAATGAAAACAGCCAGTTGTTGTTGAAAAGTGGTGATGTACGGAGAGGTGGGCCAAGTATTTTGATGAGTTGTTGAATGTCGAGGATGACAGAGAGGCTGACATTGTTGCTGTGGTTGGTGGTGCTCGGATGCCAATCTAGGGATAAAGACATGTGCCGGACATAACCAGGGAAGAAGTGCAGGAGGCGGTGAAGGTGATGAAAGCAGGGAAAGCCCCTGGTTTGTATGGTGTTGCGACCGAGTGCCTGGAAAAGGGTGTAATTAGGATTGTCGAATGGTTGGTGAGGCAACTGTACTTGTGTTCTGTGACGGGCGTGGTACCGATTGAGTGGCGATGTGCTTGCATTGTTCCGCTGTATATGGCAAAGGAGATAAAAATGAATGCTGCAACTCGAGAAATATCAGTCAGCTAAGGGTGGTTGGTAAGTTGTACGGATTAGAGACTGTACGCAATTGGAGAGAAATATTATGGCTTTAGGGGAGGAGAGTGTGTGCCGATTAGATTTTTGCAGTGAGGCAGGACTGTGAGAAGTACCTTGCAAAGGGGAAGGATATGTTCTGGGCCTTCATGGATCTGGAAAAAGCATACGACGGGATTGACAGGGAAGCGCTGTGGAGGGTGGTGCATTTGAATGGAGTGAGAGGATATCTGTTAAAAGCGGTGCACAGTTTGAATGTTTTCAGCCGAGCATGTGTCTCAGTGGGAAGCGAGGTGAGTGATTGGTTAACAGTGAAAGGCTGCGAGATGTCTTCATATCCGTATTATCTCTATATAGATGGAGTGGTCAGGGAGGTGAACGCGAGTGTGCTGGGTCGTGGCTTGGAACTGCTGGAAGTGAATGGGCGGAGTTGGCAGTTGAGCCACTTGCGGTTTGCGGAAGATACGGCGCTGGTGGCGGATTCACAGGAGGAAAACCTGTGTACGCTAGTGTATGAGTTTGGTGGAGTGTGTGAGAGGAGGAAGCTTCGAGTGAACGTGGGTAAAAGTAAAGTAATGAGATGCTCAAGGACTGTGGATGCGAGTAAAATCAGTGTCAGCCTAAATGGAGAGCTATTGGAGGAAGTTCAGTGTTATAAGTATCTGGGCTTCCATGTGGTTGTGACTGAACTAGTGGAAATTGAAGTGAAGGCGCTAGTGAAGGAGGGGTGTAGAGTGCTTGGTGCACTGAAAAGTGTAATGAGCTGTAGAATGTTGTGGATGGAAGCAAAGAGAGGGTTGTATGAGAGTGTTGTTGTCCCAACTGTGCTTTACGGGGCTGAGATTTGTAGGGGATGAGAGAAAAGGAGAAGAAGGTTGAATGTTTACAAGATGAAATGTTTCAAGAGCATGGCTGGAATTACGCTGAGAGATAGGATCACTAACGACGTGGTTCGAATCAGAACGGGCATGGTGAAGAAGTTTGAGTACAGAGTGGATTCGCGTCTTCTGAGATGGTTCGAGCACATAGTGAGGATGGATGAGGGGAGATTGGTAAAAAAAAGGGTGATGAAGACGGAGGCGAGTGCTCGCAGGCCTAGAGATAGACCGAGGTTTGGGTGGATGGATGGTGTGGAGCAGGCGTTGGAAAGGAGAGACTTGTGTGTGGAAGTGGTGAGAGAGCGTGCATTGAACAGTCGTGAGTGGAGAATGATTGTGAATGGTTAATTTTTGACGCTGCTCTGATGTGCTTTCCCGCCCTAGCCATCACATTGTCGGGATGGTCGTGGGTGGGGGCTCGGCCATCATGATGCGGCGGGAGTAAACCAATAAAAACTGTCTGGCCCTGCTGCTGACAACGGATCCTCGGACCGCACTTGTGACCCAGAGTGTTTGTTGCGGGGTTACCGGCCGGACCCTTTAGCACAAAAGGGCTAAGCTTAGTGAGTGTGAGAGTATGAAGGTGTGAGGTGCAACTGGCCGTCGGCCACCCCTCTTTCTGGGGGGATTCGGCCTCGTGTCTCCATCTATATCTGTATTTTAGACAATAAAAATAATGGCATCGGTTACAGTTATGTTGTGTAACATCAAACGCCAGAAAATGAAACTTATAATAATGATATTAAATATAGTCTTTATTGAAGCACTCGATGATACAATTATGACTACAGAGAAACAAGTGCGACAAAACATTCAAATTACGCACCGAACGAACATACGTGGAGACATGACAAAGGAGGAAGGAGATACGCGACATAAATTCATATGACCAACGCGCTTGGATACATGTTATGCCCTTCTCCCACATGTATTTAACAAAGCTCACTGTTAGAGAGGTAAAGCACCAACCACAGGTCAGCCAGCCCATCAGGAAGGTCTCATAGCCTGACATCCACGGACGTACAAAGGGCCCACAACATGGAAGGGCAGCTAGATGTCATTCATCATTTCTATTAATATCTGGATCTTCCTGCACCAGCAGGATTCTGTCCCACCTCTCTAATTATTGGAGATAATTCGTATCCCTCACTATTGCATAAAGGCTCTAGGAAGGGATTATTAGATTTCATAGTACGCTCCTGGAGGCTGTAAGCACTTTTTATAGCTCGTACCTTAAGGCAGTCAACATCATACGCCACGAATACAAAGCTAGCACTCGTTCTCGTTCTTCTAGATACATACACCAATCAACCTCCGGAAAATATCATTGTAAGCTACTCTCAGTTTACTGATAGTGACTCGTAAATTTACATCACAACAGTAGATAGGGTGCAGTAGGTTTTAAAGAGCTGTATTTCCTTATTAGCTGTTTGTCAACTGTGTTTAATTTTCGAAAGTTGCTTGGAGAATCAGCATTGTCACACCGGTTGTTTGTTATTAAGTGACCTAAGTAGGGAAAACTGTGACCCTAATTCAACTGAGCATCATTTACCACATTATTCATTCGGAACTGAGGCCGGTCGGTCGGTTTTACTAGCATGCAAACAGATTTGCTAGTATTGCTCACGAACCCGTCCGCCTCGTGTATATTTAGCATAACATGAAGAGGATCCACATGAGGAGCCAGCAGGACCGTATCGTTGGCATAGCTAATTGCGTTAATACAGCAGTCGCCAATATGACACCCATCACGACTAAGAGCTAGACGCTCGTGAAAGCTGTCTTCATACACATCGAACAGAAGGGGTGAAAGAAGGCCTTCCTGCCTTTTTCCATTGGTGGTTCGGAATGAATTTGATGTTGAGCTTCCCCACCGTACCGCACATTGTTGTTGTTCGGACCAGTATTTTAGTAGTTTTACGAGGTGCACAGGCGCTCCCTTTCATTAGAATTTTAAACTGTGTCCAATGATTAACGAGGTCAAAAATTTTTTCAGCATCTAGGAAACATAGGTACATTTGCGGGCCTCTACTGACAAAGAAATTGACAGTTTGTTATAAGGTAAAATTAGCCATTTCCGTTCCAGTTGGCTTAAAGCCAAATTGGTTTGATGTTGCTAGGAGACATTCGCCAAGTCTGTTCTGAATCGCAATTTCAAGAAGCTTTGATGCGGAAGTAGCAATTGATATTGGTCTGCAATTGCCTATGCATCTGTCGCACATTTTGTCTTTGTTTTTATAATTGGTTTCACAATTACATCCATAAGTAGCTTTGGTAGGTAGTTAGACTTAAGGCAGCCAGTGAAGAAAATAAACATGACATGGTGAAATTGAACAAGACCATGCCTGAAGACTCTCTTAACCGCTGATCTAAGCTCCCACATATTAACTTTAGCACAATTACAATTGTTTTCCTGGTTAAGCGCCTCATTAGCAATATTCGAGTCAGCATCTTTGTTGACACTGTCCATTATTCCATCAAACTAAATTAACGCGGGAGTAGTGTAAATCACTCCAAAACGCGGATTAGTGGCGGATTAAAGATAGGGATAAATAGGGGTGGGCGGGGTAATGCGAGAAGCATGCACCTTGGCTCACCGAGCGAAGAAACTGGGAGCGGGGGCGAAGGGTACCGGAACTGGTTTGGTGCCCGAGTCAGCTAACGGACGGGGGGAGGGGGGAGACCGGAAGGGGGGACGGAAGGGGTACGGCGGGATGGAAGCAGGTTTGCGGCCTTGATTGGCAAGGTTTATGTTATAAACATTTTAATTTGCACTGTATTTTGATATATATTGTAATTATATATAATTTTTTTTCTTCTTTAGATGGTTGTAGTGGAGTAAAATTGGTCACTAACTGTTGCTCGTTATATATATTTATCCGATTCTGGTATGAATAGTGTTATAGCAAGTTTTCTGGAGGGGGGGGGGATTGAAGCGATAGAGAAACCCCCCTAGGTAGAAAGTCGGATGCGCTCCTGGAAAATTATGTGAGTTTGCTCTTGCCTGTTTCTTGTCTTATAAATTTATTTCCGTGGCACGTTTGCTACGTTTTGAGTGTATACATCGTTATATATTTATGGCTGGTTTATTGTTTCTATATATTTTTTCTGTGGACATATATGTTGGTATTCTTATCTAGTTGTGGTATATTTGACTCATTCGATGCTTGATTGGTGGGTTCGTAGCGGTGGGGATTGGGATATTTTTGTAGGTTCTGTTCATTTATCACTATATATTCTTCGATAGGATTAGTGTGGTAGGTATGTCTTATAACTCAATTTGCATATTCTTTTATAGGATTAGTGTGGTAGGTATGTCTTATAACTCAATTTGCAGCCTTAGTGTGAGTTTTAGTATGTCATTCAGTTTTGTATGTTCTCTGTTGAATTCCCATCTTCAATGCAATCTGTTGGTTATTTATACAATATCAGAATATATTACGTTTGTATCTACAGCATAGAACATTATTTCAGGTCTAATTTAGTTACATATTGTTCATTTTTAGTGTTTTATATATTTTCTTTCATCCTGATACAATATTTGACGTAGTTATTAAAGATATAGAACAGACGATTTGTTAC
>SDVV010037788.1:0-10800 GCA_016164225.1 Gammarus roeselii
GAGAGAGAGAGAGAGAGAGAGAGAGAGAGAGATATGTATGCACATAACTACATTTTATTCATTTGCTAGATAGGGAACAGTGTCATTAAACTATTATTCATTTCAATACTCACATTACTGAACTTATCAACTCATCATGGCCAGTAGATGTTTTCAATGAGCGATAGTTACATCACAAGCGAGACGCAAACGCACGCCGCTCTCGCGTCTAGTCACAATGGCCCTTGTCTGGGCCCGCTGCTGCTCGCCAGCACTCGCACGTCCGAAGCAATTCTATGCACCTCATTCGCAGCTGAGACGTTGCTTAATTTTTTTACTCGAAAAAATGTCCACACAACCACATGAAACCAGTTTCGGCTCATCGCATGCAGCTTCTTCATGCGACCAATCTCTCTCATCAATCTCAGATCACCAATTTCGGACCACCAATCTCGGCTTACCAATCTCCGATCGCCAATCTCGGTTCACCAATCTCGGCCCACCAATCTCGGCTCACCTATCTCCGATCGCCAATCTCGGTTCACCAATCTCGGCCCACCATCGGCCCACCAATCTCGGCTCACCTATCTCCGATCGCCAATCTCAGTTCACCAATCTCTGCCCACCAATCTCGGCCTACCAATCTCGGCCCACCAATCTCGGTTCACAAATCTCGGTTCACCAATCTCGACTCACCAATCTCAGCCTACCAATCTCGGCCCATCAATCTCGGTTTACCAATCTCAGTTCACCAATCTCGGTCCACCAATTACGGACCATCAATCTCGGTTCACTAATCTTGGCTCATCAATCTTGGCTCATCAATCTCGACTCACCAATCTCAGCTAGTCAGTCCCTGCTCATCAATTTCGGCCCACCAATCTCGGCTAATCACGAGTAGCCTGATGAGGAAGTAGCCTAATCAAAAGAAACTGGATCAGAAATAGCCTGCTCGGATGATCACCTGATCGGGAATATTCTGATCAGGAGTAGTCTGATCTGGAGAAACCTGATCTACAGAAGCCTGCCTGGGAGTAGCCTTAGCAGGAGTAGCCGGTTCAGTATTAATCTGCACAGGAGTAACCTGCCTCATTAGAAGTAGCCTGCTGAGGAGTAGCAAGCTCGGTTGAATAACCTGCTCAGGAGTTGCCTGATCAGAAGGGGAATGATTAGTAGTAGTCTGATTATTAGTAGCCTAGTAATGAGTTGCCTGCACATGAGTAGCCTTATCAGGAGTTGCCTGCTCAGGAGTAGCCTTCTCAAGAGCAGCCAGCTCTGGAGTAGCGTGAGCTGGACTAGCCTGCTCAGGAGACACCTACTCAGGAGTAGCCTGATCAGGATCAGGTTGCTTAGCAGTAGCTGGTTAATGAGTAGCCTGATTATGAGTAGCCTGATCTTAGAACAGCCTGCTCAGAGTTAGCTATTAGAATTGGAAAACAGGATGTGGACTTGAACATGGGAACACTCAAAATACAGCTTTACCTACAGGAATTATACAGGACACGCTGAGGCCGGAGAATTGTATGGTGACGATTGGCTTGGATACTTCCAGCATTTCATTGCCTAATGTCTCATTGTACAAGGTTACGTGCACATTAAAAATCACTCACGCGTTTAGAAAGCTCAACCTCCTTTCTAACCCTGGGGTCAGCGTGACATATACGCTATAATAATAGGCGAACCCGTTGAGGGCGCAGGAAGAGTGCTTGTCCCTGTACAAGGGGGGTTAGTGTAGTCCGGCTACCTGTAATTAATGACGGCAGGTACTGACGTGCGTTTTGATCATTTATAATAGTTAGGCTAAGTAACATAATATTTTGCTATCTTCTTGATTTAATTTTGGTCAACGAGACCGGATGTATGGACTGGCAATGGCGAAGCCCAAAGACTTTACTGGATAATTGCGGAGTGATACGGATTAATTTAAACTGTCTATTCGAGCCTAAGCCAGAAGCCTGGGACGAAAGCCTGTGACTGAAAGCCTGTACGTGAAATCCTGAGCCTGAATGTCAGGGTAATAATGTCTATTTCTGAAGGCCTGTGGCTGAAAGCTTATGCCTGAAAGTTTGTGTTTGAATCTCTGTGCCTAATGCCTGTGCCTGAAAGTTTGTGCCTGCATAAGCTTGTGTATGAACGCCTATGTGAGAAAGATTGTGCTCGAAAGACTGTATCTGACATTCTGAGCCTGAAAACATTTGTCTGAAACCTTGTGCCTGAAAGCCTGATCTTGAAAGCTTCTATTTGGAAGCCTGCACCTGAACCCATTACATGAAAGCCTGTGCTTGAAAGCCTGAGCCTGGAAGCTTACACCTGAAAGTTTATGACTAAATCTTGTGCCTGAAACGTGTGCCTGGAAGCCTGTGCATGAAATAAGGTGCCTGAAAGCATGTCCCTGAAAGTCTATCCCTGACAGTCTGTTTCTGAAAACCTGTACAGGAAAGCCTGTGACCGAAATCCTGTGCCTGAAAACCTATGCCTGAAAGCTTTCACTGAAAACCTGTGCCTGAACGATTGGGCCTGAGAGCTTGTGCATAAACTGTACCTGTGATCCCATGAGCACGGCCTGGCTGACTGGGTAGTTGGAATACACGAGGTAAATGTAAAAATCCGAACAAAAGAGAAGCTAATTAATTCAGTGCTGGGTGAACACTTTTGACGTGAACACTAGCTGGGATTCCTGAGCGTTGGCTACAGCGTTACTGAGCACCCAAGATCATGGACGCACTTGCGCCAAACGTTCTTGTGGCGCTGATTACAAGAAATGAGTGAGCACCATAAATGAACACCGCCACCATGTTGATTATTGGGTGACAAAAGAGGCTAGTTATTGAGGGACAGACAGTACATAGTTGAATAATACATGGAAGAGAACAAAATGAGGGACAGACAGTTCATAGTCGAGTAATACAATGAAGAGAACATGATGAGGGACGGACAGTTCATAGTCGAGTAATACATGGAAGAAAACATAATGAGGGACGGACAGTTCATAGTCGAGTAATACAATGAAGAGAACATAATGAGGGACAGACAGTTCATAGTCGAGTAATACAATGAAGAGAACATAATGAGGGACAGACAGTTCATAGTCGAGTAATACAATGAAGAGAACATAATGAGGGACGGACAGTTCACAGTCGAATAACACATGGAAGAGAACATAATGAGGGATGGACAGTTCATAGTCGAGTAATACATGGAAGAAAACATAATTAGGGACGGACAGTTCATGGTTGAGTAATACATGGAAGAGAACATAATGAGGGACGGACAGTTCATGGTCGAGAAATACATGGAAGAGAACATAATGAGGGATGGACAGTTCATAGTCGAGTAATACATGGAAGAAAACATAACGAGGGACGGACAGTTCATGGTCGAGTAATACATGGAAGAGAACATAATGAGGGTTGGACAGTACATGGTGGAGTGATACAAGCAGGAGAACATAATGACGATTAAGTGTTCTTATAGATAAATAAACATCTTCTTGACATTAACAGTCAATAGAAAATAATGATTATTCGTGCAATTCCTGCTGAGCAATCTCCACACTGTCATATAACACCTGACCTTTATGACCGGTGGGGCCCTGACCTCCGTTTGGGTCAGGATTTCTGTCATTGCTGTTTACAAGTCTTCACAAGTGTAGGAAGACAACAACAGGAATATTGGCTCAGACTAGGTTGCCTTTTGATAGCATGAGGATTAGTTCTGGAGAAGAACGTCTAAAACAGCTCCATGTGCCATTTCTGTTTATATAACATCAAGAAGGGAACGGCTTAGCTATTTATTGTTGATTTATGTAGAACTTATGAACCCGAGACATGAACGTTTCGATTGCATTGTTGCTTACAATCTCCACTGGAAGTTTGTTCGATTTTTCGACAGCTCTCTACGTGAAGAAATTGCGCGTGATGTAGAGTGAGAAACGTTTCCCAACGATTTTGTATCCATTGTTACTAGTCACTCCGTTCGTATCTAGAGTGAAAAGGCTCGCTCGGTCGACGTTTTCCTTACCCTTTATAATCTTCCACACTTCAATCATGTCGCCTCTGACTCGGCGTTTTTCTAGCGAATAAAGGTTGAGTTCACGTAGCCGGTCTGCATACGATTTATTCCGCAGCGAAGGGATGAGTTTGGTAGCTCTGCGTTGAACCTTCTCTAATTTAATAACGTCTTTTCTGGGATATGGAGGCCAGAATTGAACGGAATACTCGAGAGGCGGTCTAACAAATGTATTATATAAGTTGAGCATACAATGTGGATTTTTGTTCTAGATAGTGCGGGATATATTCGACTAAGAGATGCCTCTGCAACCATGTCAAAGTGACACCAACTGCCCTGTAAGTAAAAACAAATGAATAGAGACACAAACTGTTCAAGATGGGAGCAGCAACCACTCCTCAGCAACCATGTCTATAAATACCCATCAGAACCTAAATAATATCGTGATTAAACATATAAACGTTAGATGCTCATGAAAAAAGATGGATAACATCAAAATAATGTTGAAGGAGGTCTCAATTGACATTCTATGTCTGACTGAAGAAACCTGGCTGGAATCTGTCATTAACAATACCTTCATCGAGATTGATGGCTTCAATGTTTATAGAAGTGATAGAGGAAGGGAAGGAGGTGAAACCGTGATTTATGTGCATAAGAATATACCTCTTCTCAAGTAATGCTTAACGACAGTAATAAAGTTAATGACCTTTATGTAAACATCCAGGTATGAAAAAATAGATCGTTTGTTGTTGGTTCTCTTTACAGACCACCCAATACAAGTGTACAGTTTTTTCAATACATCGAAGAAATATTTCGAGAAGCTATCAACTTAGAAAAGACGATGTACATTTTGGGAGATTTCAATGATGATCAATTTAAATCCAACAATATGTAGCTGATTTTAGACAGACTTGGGCTTCACTAGCTCATAAAAAGTGCACCAAGAATTAGTCCAAAATCCCAAACTGTAGTAGATCCGCTCATTATTAACAATCCGTCTTCCATTGTTACCACAGACGTAGAACCCAATTCTTTATCTGACCACCATGAAATAAACTGCGCCATTAACATCAAAGAAGAGATGAAACATGTATACAAAAAAAACTGTCGTACAAAAAGAAAATTCACCGCGGATAATTTCAGAGCACAACTAGTGGCAAACGTCAAAATGATAAAACCGATACAATGCACAAATAACGACACAGAGCAAGCCCAAATACTCACAGACTATCTTCTCATATGTCTGAAAAGACGCTGTGGTGCCAACTTAAATTAAAACAATGAAAAGCATACCGGTTAAATGGATTACAGAAAAACTGCAAAACAAAATTGCACGTAAAACGAAGCCTCACTTGGTTAGAATTATTTTGAATTCAAAATAGAAGAGTCAAACAAGAAGTCAGGAGAGCAAAAACTAAATACCATCATGTGGAACAAGAACAGTGCAGAAACAATCAAAAAGAAACATGGAATGTACTGAAAAGAATTGTTCCATACAAAAAAAGATCCCATTGCCTACTTATCCGAATCCTCAAGCAGCTTAAGAGAAGTTTAACAACTTCTTCGCTGGAGTTGGGGAACAGATTTTTGAATAGGTAACCTAGGAAGCTTATCAAGGATTACAGAGCGACGCAACAGATACATGGAGTCCAAAAGATTTCCATGAAGGCAGCGACCAAGCAGCAAACGTCAAATGGAAACCAAAGCAAGTATCGCATCACGAAGTAAAACGAGCTGTATTTGCCTTGAAGAACACAAATTCTACAGGAATAGATGGTTTAGCTCTACAATATCTGAAAAACAGTCTAATAGTTACCTTGCCTTATATCAGCACAGTTATTAACACCTCTGTAGCAAGTGAAATTTTCCGGATATTTGGAAGCATGCAATCCTAAAAGCAATTCATAAAAAGGGAGACAAGAATGAACCATCCAACTTTAGACCAATCAGTCTTCTGCCTGATCTATCCAAGGTTCTAGAAAAGGTAATATCTATCCAATTAATTGATTGTCTCGAATCAAACAAACTGTTCAATGACTGCCTGTATGTTTATCGGCGAAAATTGTCAATAGAGCATCACTGAGGATCTGTACAAAGACATTGATGAGGAGCAGATATCTCTGCTGGTATTGCTAGACTTATCGAAAACATCCGACAATGTAAGCCATAAAATTATTTTTGGTAAGCTCCACAACATCGGAATAGACCCTACTTGGTTCGAAAGTTATCTGATGAATCGGTAACCATCAGTTAAACTTGATAACGCAACAATGTCAAATCCGACCAAAGTTGCCGGTGTGGTTTATCAAGGTTCGATACTTGGCCCTTTTTTGTTCCTGGTTTCTGTAAATGACATCGATTGTAAATTACCAGGAAATCACGCACAAATGGTAATGTACACCGATGATGTTCAATTATTGTTTTCCCGAAAAAACCTCAGATCTGAATGCGCTTAAGGACGACGCTGAGACAGCCGTAGGTTTCCAGAAAACTTGGTATGATAAAAATGGACTTTAACTCAACTATGATCAAAGAAAATGCATCTTGTTCGGCTTGAACTCGAAAAGAAAAGCAGTTCCAATGATTTTCTCTATCAGGATAGGCAAATCTGACTATCCTGTTGAAGACGAAGATAAAAGTCTGGGAGTATGGTTTGATCCCGATCTTTCCTTCACACACCACGTAACTACTCTGTGTTCCAAGTTGAATAGAACACTTTTGTTCCTTGGATTTCCAATCAAGATTACTGATTGTCCATACTTTAGTATTTTCTCGCATCAACTACTGTCTTTAAATTTTTGGGAAATGAACCAAAACTCAAAGAGAGAAGAAAGTGCAACGTTGTACAAACTTGGCGGCCAGAATAACAATAACAACCACAAAAACGACACCACGTAAGTCCTCTCCTCGGAAAAATACAGTGGCTCAATATCGACTACAAACTAGCACTTCATGAGTCGATCAGAATTCATAAAGATCTTCTAGAAAGACATTCACCGGCAGTCAAAGGCACATATATTCCCGAGGTGAGAAGAACAATCGATTCACGAGAAATAATGAAACTCTGCACGTTGAACACAGGAAAATAGAAACTGTCTGTAGAGCTTTTCCGATGACTGGACCAAAATCCTGGAACAACCTTCCAACAATTCTCAAGAATCTCAAATCCAAAACGTCCTTCAAGAATAGTCATAATGTATATCTATTGACCGATCAATTCAAAGCCGTAACTTTGCCCACAAATACAAGTTAAATACATAATACCAGGAACAAGAAAATGTTTTCTGTCCATGAGCATGTCCGAAAATATCACAACCATAACTCTCAACGTTGAGACAACATCTAATCGTTTTTACTATAACGAAACAAATTTTTTCTATGTTGCTACCGATCACAACTGTCTCTGTCAATTACCTTATGTGTTAACTAGCATTTTGTATATTAAAATGTTTCAAATGTTTCAAGCGTTTTAGTATAATTGAAAAACGAGCTGAGTCTTTTCGAGGAACGACAGGCAGCTTCGAACTTTGACAAAGATTAACTCGACTTTAATATAATTCATTGAATTATTTCTACCAATTACCGTACCATTTTTGATGATACAATCTTTGTTACATAAGCTAATATATTGCTTTATTTCCTATAACAGAAGTATATACATCCGAATTTTGTACTCCAGTATTGTATTATTCTGATTGTCAATCATTTAATCATTTCCTACCGGTCATGAAGTGTGTATATTGTATATTCAGTGTTAGGTATATATTTTATCTATAACTTTTTATGCATAACTTAAGTTGCCTATTCACCCCTTCAATATTCATACAATGGTTTAGACCCATCTTCACATTGTGTTAGCGCTTTTCAATTTCCCAACCTCATGTTGTATTCATATTTTCTGTATAATTCATGTCGTCCATCCACGCCTTTGTCATCGTACAATAATGTAGACTTCTCATGACAATATGTTAGCACATTTCGATTTCCCAACCCATGTTCTCGGGACTCAAACACCGTGCATGCGTGATTTCCCACCCCATGTACTTGATATTTTCCACACCCATGTATTTTGTTATTTATCCACCCCATGAATTTCTTATTATTCAACCCCGAAGGTCACTGGTTTTCCCAACGCTATATAGTCGTGATGTTTTTGTCATTTTGTCAGAAGAATCGTAGTTGCTTTTAACATACATTTAAATACTGAACTCGGTACTCGAAACATAAATAATGGCAGGCGATCTCCGTCAGCCGTTGACTGAGTAAGGGTTTTGGTTCTCCCTAATTCAGGGAGGAAGAAGCTGTACGGTGTGATCAACAGGGTACGCGACAGAAAGGGAATATCCTCCAATGTATGCTCATTATTGTGTATTCCACTAATCGCATGCCCGCTTACTAATTCTCATTCAACAACTTCTGGTTTAGTGTTATGAGGTTTTGGAGACGCAACTCAGGTAGGGAAGGTGTTCAGCGCCGTCGTATAAAGTCCAACGATGCGGTACAAGCAGCCGTCCCTGCAACTCAAATAATATTGTCGATCGTAACCCTCTGCCGTACTTATTGTTGAAACGAATGCTCAGCTACAATTAGTAAATATAACCTAATCGAATTCTTGAGTTGTTGGTCCAGTCATTCAACCTTCCTATAGAAAGTTGACAGTCCTGCATGAACTCCTTTGACTGTGTCTTTAAATCTTGACCCTCCTGACCCTCGCTAGGCTATCCTGTTCTGCCACTCTATGGTAGCACTGATCGGCCCGCGAGATAGCAATGAAAGTAACTGGATGGGCTATTTAGCCACTTATGTATACAACTATGACCCTTCTCTAGCCCTTCCTCTCTCATTATTGTCACCTTCATTCATAATTTCATTACAAAACCTCTATAAATGAAATACGAAATCAGGAACTCCTTACGAAACAGTTCACGTCAAACTCCAAAAAGGGTCCAGATAGGCAGGCTTCGAGCAGTTTTGCAAGCATAGGGCTAAACTCCCTAAATTTATCTTTCAAAGGCATCTTTTCTTTTTAAGACATTAACGTTGGAACAAACAGAAAGGTCGATTATTTATTGATAGCCTAGAATCATGATTGTTGTGGAAATCTGCTAAACTTTGTCTTCAAACAGTCAAGTAATTCAATTTGATGTTTGTTCTCTGTTCTAGGAAGAAAAAAATGTAGAGTTGAATTGCTGGACAATAGTTTGATGCAAATAAAATTGTTTTCTGAGCGGAATATTAACAAGCAATAAATAAGTCCTGTCAAGTAAATTCACTAATTACGAAAGGAATTGAAGTTTTTTCGATCACAATGGTACATGATATTTTCTGCCATTCAAGAGCGAGATGATGCCCATATCTGCGTAGAGTTTCATGGCGATAGATGAGACGTTGATACAGGTTTCTTTCAACAGGGGTTTGCTGAGCGATTTGTGAACAATTCAGCGATAAGATTTGTGAGCAATTGAAAGAAGAGGTTTGTGAGCAATTGAGAGATAAGGTTTGTGAGCAATTGCGAGATAATGCTTGTGAGCAATTGAGAGATAATGTTTGTGAGCAATTGAGAGATGAGGCTTGTGAGCAATTGAAAGATAAGGTTTGTGAGCGATTGAGAAATATGGTTTGTGAGCAGTTCAAAGATATGGTTCGTCACAATTGAATGAACAGGTTTTTGAGCAGTTGAGAGATAAGGCTTAGAGCAATTGAAAAATAAGGTTCGTGAGCAATTGAGAGATAGGCGACGCTCGATTTGTGATCGAGAAAGGAGTAAGATGCCGACTAGAACAAATTATAATAAGAAAAATCTTCCAAACCTAAGTATGTTCAATAACATATTTTTGTCGGATATATGATCCAAAGTACTTATGCCTATCAAGGAGAAGCAATTTATTTAACTATGGAGTAGTGGACCATTGATGTTGGCCCTTATTGTTCATTAATACTATACCAAAGTATCCCTATCCGCATACACGCACTGATGTCATATTTAGTATCCGAATCCCCACGGATATTAAAATAGATATATCTACATTGACGTCTAGTCCATTAACCAACTGAACTAATTTCGGATTCTTTGTTTATTGCTCTACTGCCAATATTGATACTAAGAATCAAAATAAATCATTGAACCAACTGAACAAGAATTTCTTTCAAGTGCTCAAGTGTTAAAGGGAAGTTTAAACAATGAATTAAGGTTAGAGTTGATTGACAAGATTCTGTAATCAATCATGCAATAAGTACAGGAACCTCAATATACCTATTGCCTTCAGCCCCCTCTTCTGTGACAGCATCAGTTAGCCGCCCTTCAATCAGAGAAAAACGGCTTTATGTCTCTACATGATACACCTCAGAACTCGTACACTGCGGGGCAGCTTTAGACAAACAATTACTCGGCTTGTAATCATAATTCCCTTGCATGTTGATAGGAGATTTAGATTAAGCATTGCTGATTAGGATAATGGTGCAGGTCGAGGCAATGCGTTAGAGGTTACGACCGCCTAATGGTGCAGGTCGAGGAAATGCGTTAGAGGCTACGACCACCTAATGGTGCAGGTCGAGGCAACGCGTTTAAGGTTACGACCGCCTAATGGTGCAGGTCGAGGCAATGCGTTGGAGGCTACGACCACCTAATGGTGCAGGTCGAGGCAATGCGTTAGAGGTTACGACCACCTAATGGTGCAGGTCGAGGCAATGCGTTAGAGGTTACGACCACCTAATGGTGCAGGTCGAGGCAATGCGTTAGAGGTTACGACCACCTAATGGTGCAGGTCGAGGCAATGCGTTAGAGGTTACGACCACCTAATGGTGCAGGTCGAG
>SDVV010037789.1:0-10800 GCA_016164225.1 Gammarus roeselii
GCGAGACCGGCGACGGACTCTCGTCCTTCCAACCATCCACCACCGGCGAGACTGGCGACGGACTCTCGTCCTTCCAACTATCCACCACCAGCGAGACAGGCTACGGACTCTCGTCCTTCCAACCATCCACCACCAGCGAGACCGGCGACGGACTCTCGTCCTTCCAACCATCCTCCACCAGCGAGACCGACAACGGACTCTCGTCCTTCCAACCATCCACCACCATTGAGACCGGCGACGGACTCTCGTCCTTCCAACCATCCACCACCGGCGAGACCGGCGACGGACTCTCGTCCTTCCAACCATCCACCACCAGTGAGACCGGCTACGGACTCTCGGCCTTCCAACCATCCACCACCAGCGAGATTGGCGCTGGACTCTCGTCCTTCTAACCATCCACCACCAGCGAGACCGGCTACGGACTCACGTCATTCCAACCATCCACCACCAGCGAGACCAGCGACGGACTCTCGTTTTTCCAACCATCCTCCACCAGCGAGACCGGCTACGGACTCTCGGCCTTCTAACCATCCACCACCAGCGAGACTGGCGCTGGACTCTCGTCCTTCCAGCCATCCACCACCGGCGAGACCAGCGACGGACTCTCGTTTTTCCAACCATCCTCCACCAGCGAGACCGGCTACGGACTCTCGGCCTTCCAATCATCCACCACCAGCGAGACTGGCGCTGGACTCTCGTCCTTCCAACCATCCACCACCGGCGAGACCAGCGACGGACTCTCGTTTTTCCAACCATCCTCCACCAGCGAGACCGGCTACGGACTCTCGGCCTTCCAATCATCCACCACCAGCGAGACTGGCGCTGGACTCTCGTCCCTCCAACCATCCACCACCGGCGAGACTGGTGCTGGACTCTCGTCCTTCCAACCATCCACCACCAGCGAGACTGGCGCTGGACTCTCGTCCCTCCAACCATCCACCACCAGCGAGACTGGCGCTGGACTCTCGTCCTTCCAATTTCACTTAAGCAAAGTTCAGACGATATTAATAATGAAATAATTAAATATATTAATAATGATATACGGGCTGTCACAAATTCGAGCAGAAAAGTTTGTCAGGACAAGGAACCAAAACAATGATATTCATCGATAGTCCCGTCCACCATTAATACAATGGATCATCTAAATCGTGTTGACGATACGCATGCAATGTTATTCTTGGTATTATATAACGAAAAGGTCACATTTTTGTATTTTGTTTTCAAAGTTAATATATAGGAAAGCTGAATTTTATGAAGGTTGTATAATAGGAGTCAAAACGCGGACCCTTTACTGATAAAATGCTCTATTTGGTTTTGTATTATTGTCTTGCCGTCGGTCGTGACGTGTGTTTCGCCGTCGGTCATACCCATCTGGTGGATTTGACTTTGTGTATCTTTGTGTATCTGTAACATGCGTATATGTCATCGAGAATGGCGTCTCAGTGGCCTTGGCAACTGGTGCAGGCTTATTAATAGAACAAAAGGCTTAAGTTGACTTGGCTGGCAGCGTCAAAATTTTCCTTATTCTTCAAAAAATAATTTAAAAGTTCATAATTGGAAACTGTGCCGGGGGAGCAAAAAGTTTCTAATAATTACATCACCTTGGCTTTCGCGATCACAGGTCAATAACTCAATCAAGATAGACTGGTGAAGCTCGCCCATCAGTGCCTTCACTAATAAATCTGTTATTCAGGGAGTTCAGAAATATAAGTATCTCATTTCGTATTCATGCACATGATCTGTCATCATACTCTCTCTACGTTGTTGATAAATGTTTCAAAATAGCTAGCATAAATCTACGGTCATTGCTCCCAGCATTTAAATTAGTTTCTACAGGATGACTACTTAGTTTATTTGACTTACTGTATGTAGTCTACGATATGTAAATATGTTGTGATTATAATAAAATAATATGATTGGCAGGATGACCATTCAGAGGGCAGCCAATATTGTTGGACTGAGTGTTCATACGTAAATGTTATGTTGAATCTTCTTCAAATTCTAATTGACAACATAAACATACAATCTATTTTGTTGGTCAATCTCCGTTTAAATTAAACATTTCATGCATCAACAAAAATCGTGAGTGTTGAATATTGAGAAGACAATTCGTAGTCTATACTTTTTGTAGCGATGAAACATACACCAAATTATGTCTGTATTGAATGTTCACAGTCCATTACTCATAACAATATTTATAAGCTAAGGTTTACACATTATAGTTTTTTCAGCAGATGCTGTTTTGTCTTGTAATCGTTGAACTATTGCTTGGAACGAGTTGGTAGTTTCTGATCTATGGATAACACCGCAAACCTAACCAGTTAGTGTCGATTTTTGATTACATCTGATGAGGTAGGGTTCTCAATATCAGCTGATACTGAGAACCCTACCGGTGAATATTGCTCGTCACCAACAAAAAATCATGGTCGAATTACTATCAAGATCGCCGTACAGGAAATCTGTTTTAGAAGATATGTTCTGGCAAAGATGATAATCATAACAAATGAAACAGCAAACGCCAGTTGTTTTGAAAGCTGAGCAAACGATAATACAGTTTTTTTTTTCATTTTGAAATGATCAAATTTGAGCATCAGCAATTATATGGTACAAAATTTTGGTAGCTGTCAATAAAAGCTTGACGCTCTCATTTGTTACCTTTGAATTAAGCTGCATTTTGTTGCTGACCAATTTAGCCCAATTGACTGTATTACATGCATAAAAAAAATATGTCAATGAGTTTAATAAGGAGTTAAAGCTCAGCATCATTTCCCGAAGATCATACGTGACTGTCAAGCAAAAGTCCACCTATTTCCTAATTGGAAAATTAAAAATACCCTCGATAGATAATTTGAGTACATCTAACTTTCAGTGATCGTTATAAGAATATCGTGAAAAAAATATTGCAATGAGACGATGATCAATATATCAGGATGGTTTTGTTCATAACACTATCACACCATTACACTTTAGTATGAAGATATTTACCAACAAAAAATTTCAGTTCCAACCAAGTTGAATAACCAAATAGAACGAGCAACCTAATGTTACATAGAATATGTGTTGTAGTTTTGTACCTCTTAATAAGAAGGATTGAACATGAGCAGTTGTTATCCTTGTCTATTACATCTAACTCTAACTCGTAATTTATTCAGTTCCCAAGCCTAAACATGGGCTGCTTGATACAAATTCCGTATATCCAAGAGCCGATATTTGATCATGTTACTCCAGCCCCAGTGGTTGCTTCTAAAAGCAAATGAACGGGATTCTGACAATAATGAAAGGATATTGGGGAAAGGTGATGTGATTATTCGATGATAAACAGCTGATGACAAAACCACATATCAGTATCAAGGTCCAACCAGATAACGTTCTTTCACTCCTGTTGACACACAGAACTCATGGCGCATGGACGAGAGGGAACATTATAAGAGTTTTTAACAATACATGATTGAATATGATTCGCTGCAACTATTATCGTCAACCAATGGCGAATTTTATAATTAGGCTACATTTTTACGATGAATGTTAGTGAGCTCAAATTGTTCGATCGACATTTTTTTTTAAATTGGAAAGAATTGTCTAAGAGAGGCACAGAGCTACAGCTCATATAGTTGGAAAATAAATGTTAGAGAAGAAGTGAGCATAGCTGCTCTACTAATGCTATAAATTGACAATAGTAAATGCTATGAAATCAGCTTAGGAAATGTTATTACATTAATTGTGTACTCACAACAATAACAATTAAAATGAGTCATAATTCGAAAAATTCTTTGTGTGAAACATCTGCGAAATAAGATCAGTTTTCAAACCTCGTAAAAAATAAGTGAAAGAGCAGAGGCAATTTTGAATGTTCATGAGTGCGACGGAACTTCTAGAGGGCAGGGATAATTATTTGTGAATACAGATATAATAATGCGGAAACTGAATGATGGAAACTGCATTTACCGGAACTGAAAATGAATGACGGAAACTGCACTTACCATCCCTCTATCCTGCTGAGATACGATGAACTGATTCACGGTAGGTACAGTAAACTATAGCTTCAACATATTGTAAGTGTCCGAGTATAACAATTATTGCACCTTCGTTGCAATTATAATTTCTCAAAACCGGAGCCATAGGGTCTGAATAAGATCAGTAACATAACAGAACAGAACGATACCATCAACATTCTCAAATCCGTAACATCATTAGCTTTTGGTAAGTTCTTAATTGTGTTCCCATTATATTGAAAACATGAACGAATTTTCGAAAGAACCGTACATGTTGTTATTTTGAATCCTCAACCCATTACATTTTAACCTTGTTTATTCAGATTTAATTCGGTACCTTTGTCTAAGGGTCCGCAGCCCAGCATCAATGCTGTTTTAAATGATGACCCGTTATTGATTGTGACACACCCGAGCTTAATTGCTGGTAGTGAGACCAAATGAACGGATATCAGAGAAGTTTCTAGCGAGTCAGCGGGAATCAAATGTTATCAAACGAGGGACACCGAGTCTTTCAGTTTTGATAAATCACTGAACACAAAATCAGTGGACCGTTTGTAGAAGAAAGACACACGAGCACATCCAAAAATATAATTTAGAGTCAAGTTGAATCCTTTACTCAAAAAATCACTATTGAGGTGTGAATGTTTACTGTTTGCATTACATCATCTTTCATTCGTAAATTCACATTAACACATTTCAGTCGGTACTATCTTCTGGGAGGCTGCAAAATAACAGCCTGTTCGACTTAAGTTACTATCAATTAAAAGATTCGAAGGGACGTAAAAATTTTGTAATCATTTCGTTGATGTATTTGCTGAGTAGATCTAACACAGATGGCAATAGCAACAAGTAGCACCGATCTTCCATCACAGAGCAGCAGACGCAACAATCTCACTAAACAGTAGCTAATGGGACATCGCAATCAGCGGATAGAAGTAACGCTGCTCTTTACATCATTTACGGACGAATGATATAAAAGATTTAACTCAAGGATTTAAAAGATTTAACTCGATAAGTTAAAGAATTTAACTCTTATGTGGTTGGTAAGTTGTACGGGAGAGTGCTAATCAAAAGGATTAGAGACTGTACGGACTGCGTAATTGGAGAGGAACAGTGTGGCTTTAGGAGTGGTAGAGGGTGTGCGATCAGAAGTTGCAGTGAGACAGATCCGTGAGAAGTACTTGCAAAATTAAAGGATGTGTTCTGGGCCTACATGGATTTGGAGAAGGCGTACGACAGGATTGCCAGGAAAGCACTGTGGAGGCGGTTGCGTTTGCATGGAGTGGGCGGACATCTGTTGAAAGCGGTGCAGAGTTTCCATGTTGGAAGCATAGCATATGTCAGAGTGGGAAGCGAGGTGAGTGATTGGTTCACAGTGAAAGTGGGACTGAGACAAGGCTGTGTGATGTCTCCCTGGCTGTTCAACCCCTATATGGATGGAGTGGTCAGGGAGGGGAACGAAAGTGTGCTGGGTCGTGGCTTGTAACTGTTGGAAGCGAATGAGCGGAGTTGGCAGTTGAGCCAGTTGCTATTTGCTGATGATACGGCCCTGCTTGCCGATTCAGAGGAGAAGCTATGTTGGCCAGTGTTTGAGTTTGGTAGGGTGTGTGAGAGGTGGAAGCTTCGAGTGAACGTGGGTAGAAGTAAAGTAATGAGATGCTCGAGGACTGTCGATGCGACCGAAATTAATGTTCGCTTAATGGAGAGCTCATGGAGGAAGTTCAGTGTTTTAAGTATCTGGGCTCCCATGTGGAGATAACTGAACTAGTGGAAACTGAAGTGAAGGTCCGAGTGAAGGATTGGTGTAAAGGGTGGGCTGCACTGAAGAGTGTAATGAACTGTATGACGTTAGGTTGGAAGCAAAGAAAGGGCCGTATGAGAGTGTTGCTGTCCCAAATATGTTATACGTAGCTGAGACTTGGAGGGTGAGAGCAGAGGAGAAAAGAAGGTTGAATATTTTCGAGATGAAATGTTTGAGAAGATTGGCTGGAGTAACGCTGAAAGACCGGATCACCAACGACGTGGTTCGAATCGGAACAATGATGGTAAAGAAGCTGGAGGACAGAGTGGATTCGTGTATTCTGAGATGGTTCGCGCACATGGAGAGGATGGATGAAGGGAGATTGGTAAAAAGGGTGATGAATGCGGAGGCGAGTGGTCGCAGGCCTAGCGGTAGACCGAAGCTTGGGTGGATGGATGGTGTTAAGCAGGCCTTAGGAAGGAGAGCCATGAATGTGGCAGTAGCGGAAGAGCGTGCAGAGAACAGGTGTGAGTGGAGAATGGTTTTGAATGGTTGATTTTGACGCTGCTCTGATGAGCTTCCCCGCCCTTGGCCAACCGTTGTCGGGATGGTCGTGGGTGAGGGGGGCCCGGCCATTATGATGCGGCGGGGGTAAACCTGTGAAAACTGTCGGGCCATGCTGTTGACAACGGATCCTCGGGCCGCTCTCGTTGCCCAGAGTTTGTGTTGCGGGGTTACCGGCCGGACCCTTTAGCACAAAAGGGCTAAGTTGTGTGATTGTGAGCGTATGAGGGTGTGAGATGCGCCCTGCCGTCAGCCACCTGCCTTTCTGGGGGATGCGGCCTAGTATCTGTATTTGTGTAACTCATGCCAGCAATTGGTTACCATTTCCCTGCTGTTTCTTGGGCATACACCTAAAAAAAATTTCACTCGGGTATCTTACAAGGCAAACAACTGTGCCAAACAGAAGTGAGATTCATGGTATGGCGAAGAAAGTTTACTCTTCTAAAAATCTCGAACTTTTTTGCATAATAAAATTGTATGACATAGATACCTTCCTTTTTGTTCTATGTTTCGTCCAAAATAGATAGATGAACACCAATATAGTTATCCTACTCATGCAGTTACTCCCAAATATTGTTGACGGTTCAATTACATAACCTTGCTTTTCACCTTGTTCAGAAATTCCTCTAATTCTCTTCGTTTATTGCCGACTGAGGTCCTACACAAGTTTCGTGTGATAATGAATCGAGCTCATTTTATCAGTTATTATTCACATCTCAATTAAATCCAAGCCTCCTCTTTGTATGCCAGCATCCGTCATCCCATTTCCATTTGTCAGTACTTAACAATTTCAAAGTATATTCCGTTCCTTACATCCCCAACAAAGTTTTCCGTGATTATTCGTTTAGTGTCCGTTTCAATCAAAAGCGGGTTCCAGCTCGGCATTTTAATCGGTAAGGAAACCCAGACAAGTTGCTAATTTTTGATTCCATCGCAATTCGTCCCCATGCAAGGCTTATCTCTCATTTTCCATCCCCAAATCGATGCGGTATATAACAGAGATACGTTCTTCGGCCTGCTTTCCGCCCATACTCTCCAACGTTTCAATTCTCTCCACAATCCCTTTTCGCGGTTCAGATTTTTTCCTTTGACCCTGCGTCTCCTTAGCACTAAAGAATAACTAATTTACATATAAAGCAGAATCTTTTAGACCAGCCAAGGAACGTTCTCCTGCAGGCGACGTTTTGTGGACACTTTTCTCAGAAATAACGTCGGATTTCAGGAAACTTTATTTAAAAAAAACTTGGAATGCGTCAATAAATTCATTTTTTTTTGGTATGAGGAGACAAGGAAAACAGGGGAGGCAATTTGAACCTCAAAAGAGTGAGTTTTCTCAATAATAGGACTCCCGTTATGACGTTTTAGGAATATTTATATATCAAATTGTCATATATGATACCTATAACAACGACAGTCAACTTGAAAGTTTGACTGCAGTACCTGTTCACGAAACCAAGAGTATTCGTGCATACTTCCAAGATACTATCATCGTTAACATTTAGTGCTCTGAAAACTATGTCAAATATTGTTCGTGGAAAATTAACACAGATGCACCGTCTAAGGCAATACTGCTATTTCCACGAGTATTTATTACATATGTGTGAAACAAAACACACACAGCAGACTTTCTACGTTCATCCTAAACCAATGGATTGTGAGGCAAAGAAACGCACTGCTCCCATTCAATTCGTCAGTAACAACTACACTTGAGTTGTTGCTGACTAATTTAGCAGTGGGGTGACATGACCGCCGGAAAAAGCCATCGTAAACACAAAAAATATTATCTTAATCAAGAGTCAAACTCATGTTGAGATTGCAAGATGAGACAGAGATAAATGGTAAGTGCAATCATTCATCTAAATGAGTACATCTAAATTCAAATAACATCAAATCCATACATGGAAAAATCAAATACACTTGTTGCTCACAGTCGCTCATTTTTTGTGCCTCCTACGGAAGTTAGAAGAAGTTAGAACTGAGCAAGATTCTTCATGATATCATACAAATTATCGAAGAAGACTTCCCTTGGCAAGTATCTAACTATTGAACCATTTTTTCCCCGCATTGGAAGGGAATTTGTTTTACTTGCGTGGGATGTCGTTAATATCCAGATAACGTAGGAAGATGTATTATTATTTAATAAATTGATCATTCAGGACACCATTGTTATTTAATTTAGCACTAAGTTGATATTGTTAGGAAACGCAGCAAATCCTCGAATCGCAGAGGTATATAAAGAGTTTTTTATCATGACATCCAATACCTTTTAGTTGCCGCCCCGTTATTGTTTTATCATCCAATATCTTCCAATTGCAGTCCCGTTATTGTTTTATCATCCAATATCTTTCAGTTGCAGCCCCGTTATTTTTTTATCATCCATTATCTTTTAGGTGCAGCCCCGTTATTGTTTTATTCAATGCTAGTACAAGTTTTCGAGGCCGATGTTAGAGCACTCATATTAAATTCACTCATTATCCAATGAATTTTTCATCTATTTTTAGTTTATTCGAATAAATTGTGATCACTGAATCAGTCATCAAACACCTGACGCATTGATATAGTTTAGCAATATTCCTAGGCTGATTAGTAACCGTCATACGATCGCTTGTGTACTTTTACTATGATTTAGTCTATTAGAATGATCTGAAAGTCAATATTTGGAGTAATTTTAATCGAAATATCCACTGAGAGGATTATCTAGGTTGTCGACATTGGTTAATTAAAATATATTAGCAAAATGCAATTACCAACAATTATCAACCTTCATAATAGATGCAATGTTCCAACGAATTATCTTTTCTGGTCACTGCAATAGCTCCAAAATATATGCTACTCAGCTTGCCGTGTTCTGTGTCTGCTCAAACGCGTCGCTTAATGCCGCGGATTCGGATGACATACCTCGCTGTTGCAACGCTGCTCATTCGCTGGTAATTGAATTGCAATGGATAACCCGGGAGCAACGGATTCTGGTTCAACTTCAAACAACATTGGACGATTCGATGTTGAACGCTCTTCTGATCCGATGTGTGATTCGACAGGCGGTGTCCCACGAATAGTTCATACTTGGTATGGTTTGTTTTCTGTTTTAAGCTAGCTATGCAATATTGATATGCAATGTTATGATACTTCTTCCAAATCAGACACATTTAGAAGTCAATTAAAATGAAATCCAATTGCATATGTTTGGAAGCAACTTGGATAGCAGCCTTCACCAATACAAACTTGTTTATTGAAAAAAAAGTCATCGCTCCAACAGATGTTCTTCGGACTTGCTACAACTCCATCCCATGTTATTTAATTGTGTGATTATAACATAAACATCCCTGCAGATGCGCAGAAGGAACACACTAGTCTCTTCTATCTTATGCTTTGCAGATAATAATTGCTATCAACTGAAAAATTATTCAAAGCAGACCTACACCAGGACGACACCCTGGTCCTTAATATGCCAGCAGCGTGACCGACTCCCGCTCCTGCCGCCTGCATACATAAATGACGTGAACATAAGGGAATTATTTTTGCAAAATTTCCCCATGACCTACTGAAGCGTTTCTTGTGCCTTCACGACATGGCAGAATGCATACCACGGGAGGTTTTATGAAAAGCGATTCAAACTGTTGCGTCCCGTAGAGGACTAGAGCTGTCGGGGAAAGTTGATGATATCCGCTCTGCGGTACAGCCCTTTGGAGGAAGCGGGGTTTCGTGGAAAAGTGATGGTTCTCGCAATGTTGCGGCACTCTCTGAAGGACGCTGGCAGCAGGGGAGTGGCGATGGAGCCCGTGCTGGCATGAGGGGAGTGGTGTCGCCCACTGATGGATGCGGACAATTAAGCAGGCAATACGCGAGGCTACTCTGGGCGCTCGTGAGGCTGCCTTACCTCTCTTCCAGCCTTCCAGCCCCGCCCTCCACATCATTAGCGCTCTCTTCGTAATACCGTGGAGCTTTTGGAGGTCACACTAGCGATCGAAGATTGTGCGATAGCCTTGCGCCGGTTGGGGTGGCAAGAGAAGATCAACCTATTAAGATCAAACCAATTAAGACCATCTCCGAATAGCGTCAAAAATAATAAAGTCAATCCCATCAATCGTAAATTTTCCCCCAATCAACCGGGTACTGCATCAAATTAGATAATCTCAATTTATTCTGTATCAAACAATTTAACATCCATCCTAAATAACGTCTATTTTGTTAAGCTTAATCCCATATAACGTCAATTTTTTTACTTTCAATCCTATATAATGTCAACTTATTTAAGCTCAATCCTATATAACGTCCATTTTCTATGCTGCATCCTATATTGTCCACCTTAAAACCCACCAACCAAGAAGAACGTCAATTTTTCGAACTTCCATTTTATATAACGTCCACCTTAAACAACACCAACCTAAATGAACGTAAATTTTTTGTCTGCTCCATAGCCTCTGGTGCTTATCCATTTGACTCACCGCAGGCGTTTTTTTTTCTTGCTAGCTAAGCATGTAAGGTTAGGTTAGGTTAGGTGAG
>SDVV010037790.1:0-10800 GCA_016164225.1 Gammarus roeselii
TGTGTAACGGTTTTAAAACGCTCTAATTAGGTCAATGGTCTGTTTAAAACCCGTGACAATTTGTATTGTTCCACGTTAAAGGATTGTATTTTGATTGGTTGAACTCCTATATCAGAAAAAATGAAAGACATCTTACATTCACTTAAGCCTGACAGTTCATTCCTGTTCTACTGTCACTTTAATATTGAACTACCTTATGAGTGCATCGCATACTCGTCATGTTGACCTATGTTACAACAGTGTTGACCTATGCTCGTCATGTAGACCTTGATTGCAACAGTCCACGTATTTGCCGCGCCTACTCGGTAACACATGTTATTGGACTAGACTAGGGCAGGGTAAATTTTTATTGCATCTCATATGATTATTGGATCGAGATGAACTGACTCAGGAAGCCTTAATGGAATCGAGGATCATGCTTGGCAGCGAAATAGTACTTGAACATAATCTGAATTCTTCCTCTGCCACCCAATTAGTTGCTCCACTAACCTGGGTTAGTTCACAACTCCATTTTCCGAAGCTCAATATTTCGGAAATTTTCTTACAAATATCATAAATAGACAAAGCCGACTCTAACCTAACCGAGTCTGTACGTGTTTAGCACCCCCGGGCAGCTGTACGTATAATTCTCGAAATTTGAAAATGAATCAACCAATATAAGTCCACCTCGTTCTAACAATTATACATCCACTGATCTATTGTATGCTATGATATACTAAGCACGACTTCACCATTATTCATTCACTGATCTATTGTATGCTATGATATACAAAGCATGACTTCACCATTAGTCATTCACTGATCTATTGTATGCTATGATATACTAAACATGACTTCACCATTGTTCATTCACTGATCTATTGTATGCTATGATATACTAAGCATGACCACCATTATTCATTCACTGATCTATTGTATGCTATGATATACTAAACATGACTTCACCATTGTTCATTCACTGATCTATTGTA
This sequence comes from Gammarus roeselii, assembly GCA_016164225.1. Lineage (NCBI taxonomy): Eukaryota > Metazoa > Arthropoda > Malacostraca > Amphipoda > Gammaridae > Gammarus > Gammarus roeselii. The sequence continues at coordinate 972 of SDVV010037790.1, forward strand.
TGCTATGATATACTAAGCATGACTTTCATGTCACACCCAGCCCTCCTATTTACCCCAACCCCTAGACTGATGTACATTACTGAACGGGTTCAATCTCTCTGCGATATCACGAATGGATTATCATTGGTCAGTTGATTGACCGAATTTAATACGACTATAAAATTATGATAGCCCGATGATGGCATGCCAATACCTTGACGATTACCCACAGATGACTCAGTTAAACTTCGAAGGTAACTCCATGGTAAACGGATGATAACTCGACGGTAACCCAATGATAACTCGCCTCAAACAAATCGATAACAGGACAATAACCCGACTTAAATTTATCACTTCGACGATCACTCTCGTGCATCGCGCCCCAACCTATCGACATGAGACCACTGGACCATGAAGCGCAAAAAATGAGCTTTGTTCCCAAGTAATCCTACCCATGAGCATAAAAGCGTCCCTGGACGAGCATCATAGCCATCTTTTACTGCGGTTGAGTGCCCTCTGTACGGGCCATCAGGGTATTGCTCTGTAACCATGCAGGCTGGACACTCAGTGATGAAACCAAAAGTAATGGATAACAGGGGCGGATATATGCTTCTTTCCTTCCCCTCCATCCTTATCATGAACACCTCCCCTATCCTCCTGTCGCTCGTTTCGCCTGATTGACTCTTTCATAACCGAGTTTGCATCTCTCCCTGACCTATCATTTTTAGTTCAATTGGAAATGGAGGATATGGGTTCATGATCCTCTGAAATAAACTCAAAGGGCCGTATTCCATCAACCCTAAGCCAATTCATGTATTCTTATATTTATATTTGAATTTCTTTATTTTACCCCTATCCGAGGGTTCTTTCTCTTATTAACCCTACTTAAATTTCTTAATCCTATTATTCATATTCTGATATGCCTATCATCAAACCCCTACCCAGATATCCATATTCTCTTAACTCGTCTTCGATTCACTTAATCTCGTCTCCTTACCCCTAATATTTAATTTCCGTGACCCTACTCCAATTTCCTTAACCTCTTAACCCTATTTAGGGTACGATATCTTTGTAGCCCAATTTCAATTCCCCAATTTACCTAAATGAAATTAAGTCCAATTAACTTAGTGAGGTCAAATAAATGTGAGTAATTTTCAATGAAACTGAGAGACGCCCAACAAAGATAATACTTCAAAAAACACTCATCCACGTTCAGGAAAATACAAATAAGATTATCCACAATTGATAAAAATAGCCTTCAAGGTCAACTCTCATGATGTTATAACATCATAAAACAATCGTTTTCAAGAATTACGTGAGAAGTAAAAGCATTCATATTGATTTGGAAATTATATAACTACTCAGGACGACACTACTATGAAAAAATTACCAACAAGTGGAACAATTAAAATGCCAACCTAAACGAGAGGTTTATTTATGAAAAGGAATCAAACGTCATGAGCAGTTGTTTCTTATACTTCAATTTCTATTAGAATTGACCTAAGACGATTCTAAGCCTAAAGGCTTGTTACTTTGGTGATTGCCTTCCAAGTAACCGAGCAAACTTGAACTAAATTATCGATACCATTGACGATCTTCAATATTTCATTGCCCCAAATTGGCATCACTGAAACAATTTCATTTATTAAATTGATTAAAACGATTAAGCGTTCTGTTATGGCACGACTTATAAAAAACATTACAAATACGATTTCAATTTTATTGCGTGAGCGTTCATGAACAGTGCGGTTATGATTGAACTATCATGAGGAGATTATCGATCCAGCATGCTGAGATTGTCGAGCCATCATGCTGAGATTGTCGAGCCATCATGATGAGATTGTCGAGCCGTCATGATGAGATTATCGAGCCATCATGATGAGATTATCGAGCCATCATGATGAGATTGTCGAGCCTTCATGATAAGATTGTCGAGCCATCATGATGAGATTGTCGAGCCATCATGATGAGATTGTCGAGCCATCATGATGAGATTGTCGAGCCATCATGATGAGATTATCGAGTCATCATGATGAGATTATCGATCTAGCATGCTGAGATTGTCGAGCCGTCATGATGAGATTGTCGAGCCATAATGATGAGATTGTCGAGCCATCATGATGAGATTGCCGAGCCATCATGATGAGATTGTCGAGCCTTTATGATGAGATTATCGATCCAGCATGCTGAGACTGTCGAGCCGTCATGATGAGATTGTCGAGCCATCATGATGAGATTGGCGAGCCAACATGATGAGATTGTCGAGCCATCATGATGAGATTGTCGAGCCGTTATGTTGAGATAGTCGAGCCGTCATGATGAGTAGCTATAACAACTGCGAAACGCAAAGGGTGTAGGTGATGCGAAACGCAAGTGGCGGTGTGGGGAGGTGGGCGTGGGTTGCCGTAGTAGGGTTGTAGATGAATGGGTTATAATAGGGTATTGTATATATTGGGATGTGTATGGGTCACCTGTGTGCTGGTATCAATTGAGATGTTATTGATGTAAGTTTTGGTGTTGTATAGTGTTTCTTGGGTATATCATATAATCCCGTTCACGGTACAATTGCAATTCGATTGCGTAGGCGTTTTATTGTAATTCATTACAGTCTAAGTTATATAATAGGATAAGTGAACATGGATATATAGTAAAATTTTATCAAAAACATAATACAGGATAAACCTATATTTCCTTCAAAGGGTGTTCCTTTGGACCTCCCGGACGTTTCTTTACACGCGCTAAGACTGTTACGCTCTGTTGATTGAAAATAGTGGAACAGATGCTGTGATTTGCATTGTATTGGGGTGCGAAGGTGGCGAGCAGGGCAAACGGAGTATGGGATATGGCGTAATTAGCCGTATATATCAGTGATACTAACGTAATTAGATGAGGTTTTAAGGCAAACGGAGGGCGCCGCACACGACTCGCCTCCCTACGGGAGCTTTCGGACCCTCCTAAGTTTTCGACTTGAGTGGAGATGTCTTGTATTTGTCTATATTTATATCATATATATTTGTTGTTTATTGGAATAGGATGGTAGGCTTATTAGAGCTATGTTTGCTCAGCACTCTGTCCCAGATAAGCAAGAGGCGGAGCAGAAGGAGATCGCTCACCACTAGCTTGCAACCAACTTGCGCTTGGATTGTGATTGCAGTTTTGTGTTTACACGTTCAGTATCTGCAAGTATTTTTTAAATATTGCATTATTATTATATAATAATAACACTTGTAATCTTTGCTATTTTCCGGGTTGATCACATCTTCCGAGTCCGTCGGTCATGTATCTATAACAATATACTTCTTCCTGCCGGGAATTTTTGTCTTGTGATGGGATGAGAGCTGTTACGCATTCCTGGAGCTGGAAGTGTTTTGATGATACGCATGAGTGCACTGTCTGGGAAACGCAGATCTAATGTTGGTAACGCAGTTCCGTTCACTGTTTGCAAGAACGTACTTTTCTTTGTCACCGTACACTCTACACCCTGGTCACGCCCCCTCAAGGATAGGCTGGGGTGGAGCAAGCAGGTCTCAGCAAAGGGTGCCATGTATGAATGACCCACAAGTCAATATAATGATCACGTGATAAATAGTGGTCCCGCAGGGGTCGTCGTCCCCATTGTAAACAGCTTGCTGTATATTTGTATTGTGATGGGGCCATATTGTGTATTTTTTCTTTGACGTAATGCTGGCAGACAGTACGGAGGCAATACGAAGGCCGAACTCACCCTATAGATGCCTGTATGAATTTTACTTGATCGCTTACTGTTATTCATTATACCTTTTTTTCAGGTAAGTATATTCTTCAAAAACATTTTTTGCCAGAGGGTTGTGAGGATAAGGTTATCTTTAGGCTAAAAACTCGCCACGCCACTTGATTTTTTTTTGTCAGGTGAGCTTGATCAAAGTTTAATAGAGCCACGCGGCGGTTGATAGAGAATTACATAGATATTTTATTATTATTGTGCGATTTTGAATGGTTACAAGAGATTTATAGTTTTTTCCAATAAATTAACATAATTTGATATAGTGATGGGTATAAATCATCATAATCAAGTGCAGTGATAAAAAAAATAGATTTGTTTCACGTCATGACATTCGATTTCATCACGTTATCAGTTGGCTTGGATAACAAAATGTATCAGAAACCAGCATCTCTCCGTGTAGAGCCACCAACTCCATGTTTCCAGCAGCAAACATGGGAGGGGCGAGTACTTGTATGGTGCAATGTCCAGACTGTCTGAGTAGTGAGTGCACTGCATTGCTTGGACCCAGCCACGAGTCTGGAGCATGCGCTTGCCTTGAGAACCATTCGCTCAGTGCAAACAGGTTGCAATCCGCTCCGCTCTACCTGCGGTTGTGCGCAGTGCGGGGCTAACCTCATAACACCCACGCATCTCTAACGGTCTGTTGTATCGTTGCGTGGCACTGCAGCGCATAGCGCGTAAGATGTACAATGATGGATACCGAGTTAATCGTATTCATTGCGTCTAATATAGAATGACATGCGGCTTTTATTGTTCCTGTATGATTTTGAACAATCTTCATAGAAATAGTACTATAATGTTTATTCATTACACTAAATTTATTGTTGTGTTGGAAATATTGGTACGAAATACGTCTAGATATTGGATCCAGCCCTCTTTAAAATCGAATTTTTATACATATTGAAATTTTGAAATATTTATCTTATATATTAAAAAAAAATTAGGGGTTATTAGGTTTGTAACTTACACAGGCCACATTATTTCAAGCGTAATTGGTCAGGAGCTGTATATTAGTGATGTTTTATGTATATTTTACATTTTTAAACGATTATTGACCTACCACCTTTTAGTTAAAAAAAATTGTGTTCATGTTCCAAGCGGTTTTCTTAGCTGTATTCAGTATATCAATTAATTGCATATAGGATTAGTCCATCCAGCAGATAACTGTTGCTACCCGATACATCAAATTAGAAAGACTGTATTATTCGAAATTATGGTAGGACTCGGTGTTGATGTCATCAAATATACCAATATGCTATTGCGCAGTGATTTCCAATACAATTTCTGTATGTGTGTGGGTGTGGGCTAACATTTTAATATAGCTTTGTGATGTAAAAATCGCAGTCGACATAATTCTTGAATGTAAATTACGCCTAACCTACCAAATTATCAATTTATATGTCAATGTATGATAATAATGAGTGTCCTGCGGGTCTAAGTACCCCGTCCTATGAGTAGAGGTTTCCCATGAATGCAGATATCTCATGAGTACAGGTATCCCTTGAGTTATCGAGTGAGTGCATGTCTTCAGTGAGTGATATTCTTGAGCGATGGGGATGGTAGGAAGCTAGCTGGTGTGGTGAAGTCTCCTATGAGTGTACATATCCCATGAATGGATCTATCCCACGAGTACACAAATACCATAAATCATACGTAATGATTTAATGGTTAGGGTTGGGTAGAGAAAAGTCTTAGTTATTTCAGTGCTGTTGTATGATTTAAGCGTTCTCATAGAATTATATGATAAGGAGGTGTAAATCCGTACTGCAACTTTGTGGATTTCGTCATTGTACCCTAGCATATCCTTCGTTTTTAGAACATGATTTACTGGTTGGTCAGGTCATTGTATAAAGATGGTTTCCACCCTTCAGTAGTCATTTGATCTTTCGATCAAGTTCATGCGGATGTTTGCCCCAAGTTTCATTGCTGTGTTAGACAGTTTGTGCTACGAGCCGGTGGTTTTTGTAGTGATTTGCTTAGGTTGACAGTTCATTCCTGACAACTTTTCATAGAAATGGAATCTGTGTTATGTCGAGGATGTGATTAGATTCAAATAATAATGCATATAATGACCGATCCAGGCAATAATGTACACATGTAAGCACCAATGTACGCATATAATGATCGATCACGGGCTCTAATGTACGCATGTATTCACTAATGTTCGCATATAATGACCTATCCAGTCGAAATGTGCAACATGTACGCACTAATTCACGCTTATAAATTCCGGTCCCAGCACTAATGTATGCAATCTACGCTATCATAACTTGGTCAATAATTATGTATTTTGATGGATATATTGGGTATTGATATATATGATGATCTCCACTTGTTCAATATATTTAACCTATCTACCATAGTTTTAATACACTCATCCAATTTTGATTTAGCAAGTATCCTTTTGCAATTGTTGTTTAGATTTCAGAACATTATAGCCATTACATGTTTTGGATGAGTCTCAGCAAATAGGTTCCAATGGATTTAATTCACTTCATTTCTTGCAAAGTTTTCCATATGAATCAGTTTCCTTTTAGACGAGATTATAAGATTTAGTTAATCTAAGCTAAATAACCTATTTTTATATAGATTTGATGGTTATGTAGGGTACTGAAATATATGAATCTCCCCATCGATTTATTCAACACTGCACGTCATATGGACAGGAGGGTTGCCATACACCGCCAGATCTATTATCATCTCTGTATAGATTTCAATGCGAGACGTAACGTGCTTCTACATTCTGATATACCTTTAGCAGTTCGACTACACTATTCCGATATTGATTGACTAAATTTTGGACATTTTTTCATCTGTAAATTTCATCGATTGATTTAAAGCTATCCGTGGTTCGTATTATTTTGAATTTTGACACAATTCTACATCAAAACCTAACCTAACCTAACCTTATGTATGGTATTCACTCATTGATATATGAGTGAATACCATACATGAGTGAATACTCGCCACACGACTCTTAATATCATTTGTACCTAGATGTTATTTATTTCGTTGTCCCTCTCGACCCATATTAGAAAGCAGAGAGGTCTTATTTTCAAACTCAGATGCTTTGAATGCTACAAGTAATACATATTTGTAATCAGTTTTGCACAAAAGATCACTTCGTTTTCACACCAGGTACACCTGATTTGTTTTAATATCTTCTGGCCCTACACCCTTCGATGACTTGCATCAATGATTTGCCTTTTTTTACGATGATTCTCATATTCTAGACGATGACTTCGTTGGAGATGATGTCACAAATTGCTTCTTGATTTATCTTTATTCAAATATAGTTGCCTCCTACACAGATTACAAAGCATCACCCCCTCCCCATTTTTATTGAAATATCGCCAACTCAAGTTATACACTATCCTTTCAGAACAGAATTACATCGTCGACTGAGCAAGATTTGACCCGACTCTGATTTGAACTCTGTCAATTTGTAACACATCCAGAACATTTATTCTAGATTTACCCCCCATAATCTATCAGTTTAAATTTGTGAGGATCACCAGTTTGTTCTTCGTTTCATGGCATTAAACATATTTGACTGACTTCGGCATACCTTTGATACCTCCGACTGACACGATGTATTCATTACTTACCTTTTTGAGTTATTAGGCTATGGAATCATTTGATTATGGATATACATGGTTTATTAGTATTATATCACTATTATTCACAGATCTTGCCTGCATCATCAATGCTATCGTCCCGTTTTGTTTTGAAACCGCATGGTTCAAACATCCAACTATACCCTTCATCATTATATTTCAGCTTGCGCTCAAAATCCTTCATATACTCCATCATGTCATTATGTGCGTACCGAAAGCTGTTCCATGCCCGTGATTTCACAGATGCATTGCTTATTCTTCTTGTATTTTAATTATTCAAAAATTATCCAAGTCAAAGTCATTCTGATGTTCATCCGTGAGAAATTGTTGCATGCGAACCAGATTTTCTTGTGTTCTTAGGTACAATTTGTTTCCCACTACCTCAGCTTTATTGCAGTCATGATGATGAATTCACACCTGGATCAAGTCAATTTCAGATTTGCTTTCTTATTTTCTTAAAACTTTGGTACATACGACTGTAACGCGTCGAATTAGTTACTCAAATCCTGCTTCCTTTTTCCTACATCCATATATGAATGATATCTCCCACATTTTTGATTCTTGTTTTACCCATTCTGAGACAACTGTTATTTCCAACAATTGTCAAAATTTGTTCGATCCGTCATATATCATCTTCGAAGATTTCTTCTTCCAAAACCCGTAAACAACTTTTTGCAAGGTGAACATAAATTTTATTTATTGGACAACGTGCCGTCCTGCTTCCCTTACACTCAACATGATACTGATTCCAGTCTCGGTATGCAACTATCTATTATACGTAGATTACATGCTGATTTTTCGCAAAACATTAGGCCTAACGTTGCCACCTATGACGTGATATTTATATATTGGTATATATTTTTATCTGTATATGTGTGTATGTGTCTGTGTGTCCGTGTGCGTTCATGTACGCCTTCATGTATGTGCTCATGTACGTGTATATATGTACGTGTAATAAAAAAATGAAGTTCACAATAAACAAATCAATCAATGAAATGATTTTTTTTAATTAGTGACATCAGTGTATTGAAGTGTTATGGTTGATACTAAAAATAGCTTCGATTTTTTTTTTTTGAGTTTCAATTTGTTATATTTTTTGTCCCACGTACATATATAAACGTACATGAACGTATACATGAAGGCGTACATGAACGCATACATACACACAAACATATATACACATATACACATGAAAACATATACATGTATACAATTATCAAGTCAAATGTGGCAACGTTAGGCCTAATGTTCTGCAAAAAATCAGCATGTAATCTACGTATAATAGAAAGATGCACACCGAGATTGGAATCAGTATCACGTTGAGTGTAAGTGAATCAGGACGGCACGTCGTCGAACAAAAAAATTAATTGAGTGTAAGTGCAGCAGGGCGTCACGTCGTCGAACAAAAATATTATCTAATCGTCGAACAAAAAATTTAATTGAGTGTAAGTGAAGCAGGACGGCACATCGTCGAACCAAAAAATTACCGTTGCAAAAATTTGTTTACGTGTCTTGAAAGAAGAAATCTCCGAAGATGATACGAGACGGATCAAACAAATTTTGACTAGTGTTGAAAATAACAGTTATCTCAGAATGAGTAAGACAAGAATCAAAAGAGTGGGAAATATCATTCATATATGACTGAAGGAAAAATGAAGCTGGATTTGGGTAACTAATGTCGACGCGATATAGTCGTATGTAACAAAGTTTAAAGAAAATTAGGAAGCAAATCTCAAAATTGACATGATCCAGGTGAAAAATCATCATGAATGTAATAAAACTGAGGTATTGGAAAACAAATTGTACCTAAGAACAAAAGAAAATCAGGTTTGCATGCAACAATTTCTCACGGATGAACATCATAATGACTTTGAATTGGATAGTTTTTCTAATAAATAAAATACAAGAAGAAAAAGCAATGCATCTGTGAAATCACAGCTATGGAACAGCCTTCGGAATGCCCATTAAAGACTTGGTAGAGTACATAAAGGATTTGAGCGTAAGCTGAAATAGAATGATGAAGGGTATGGTTGGATGTTTGAACCATGTTGTTTCAAAGCAAAACGTGTAGATAGCATTGATGATGCAGGCAAGATCTGTGAATAGTAGTTATAAAATACTAGTAAGCTATGTAAATCCGGAATCAAATGATTCCGTAGCCTAGAAAACTCAAAAAGTTAAGCAATGAATACATCGTGTCAGTCGGAGGTATCAAAGGTATGCTAAAGTCAGTAAAATATGTTTCATGCCATGAAACGAAGAACAAACTGGTAATCCTCACAAATTAAAACTGGCAGATTCTGGGGGTAAATCTAGGGTAAATGTTCTGGATGTGTTACAAATTGATAGGATATAAATCAGAAACGGATCAAATCTTGCTCAGTCGATGATGGGATTCTATTCTTAAAGGATGGTGTACAGATTGAGTTGGCGATATTCCATTAAAAATGGGGAGGGGGGGGGGGGGGGG
>SDVV010037791.1:0-10800 GCA_016164225.1 Gammarus roeselii
AGACAAGGTTATAACTATTTTTATAAATATTTTATGGTATAGATACAGGGTTCATAGGGACCTCAAACAATTTAAACATTTTTAGGATCGGCTGCAGTTCTATTCATGTGGTTTTGAATGCGTTCTTCTGGGGATAATTAAACTTGTTCATGTTTAAAAATTTTATTGAATAGTTTCATAGGAATATATACCTATTAGGAACATTTACAGGTTATAACTGTTCATGTTGACGTACTTTCATCATTCACTCGAGTACATACGCCAGAGACGGTCGCACCCAGCTTACGCATCTTACATATCAAATCCATGTTTTCAATAGTATCATCAGCCAAGACACATCTTTTCCTCTTTTTAGTCACGGTAGGTTTATTTTCATTGGATTGTCGGGGATGTCCGGATGGCCTTACGCACGAGTGTTGCAGGAGTTGAGATAGTAACGTTTGTTTCAAATTTACCGAGGCAGTTTTTAATAGTCCGTGCAGTTTGAACCTGGCATGCCTGTGCGTGAATGTTGTGTATGGTCTCAAAGTGTGTGTAGGTTTTCTGGTTATGGAAGTCTCTGTATTGTTCATGTATGATTTTTGGCTTGTGTCAGGTATTTGATTTCTTTAGCAGCTGGATTGTGTCCTCAAACGTGAGCCACATACTGTAACACTCTGGCTGTAAGCAGATGATTTCCCTCGGGAGAAGTCCGTGTATTGGAGAAGTCCATGTATTCCATCTCAATGTAGGTCACGCCTTTGAACAAGATCAGCAACGAGTAGATGAGCGGAACGTTGTCACCATAGCGTGGTTTCAGTGTGTATGTCACAAAAGAAGCTGTAGACTTTTGCTTAAGCTTCTCTCTGGAGCTGATGCGATATATATCTATGTTACCTTAGGTAGCCGAGTGCAATTTCAATTTGCTTAACATATACCGCATTTTTTATTGCAAGGCAGGAGGCGTTGGATTGCATTTCAATTCAAGTCATGTTGAATATCTGCAATTTCTTCATCGTACAAAGGATGATTTTGGGGATGATTTTGGGGTAGTTGGAGAAGACCATGTATTCAGCCAAAAAGGATTGACGCATTTTCCGCTTCAATATCGGCTGTACCTTTAATCTGGAATAATATCTACCGCATTTCAATGCTACTCATACAGTATTGCAATTTCTTTGCATGTCATGTTGCAAATATGCATTTTCAGTGCAGTCATTCGAGTTAAATTTGAGATATTGATAACATTTATTTATATGATATATTTTTATTTTATTATACGAGAACATTTCTATTCGCTCCGAAAATCAACGTGAGCAACTTGGCGAAACATAAGTAATGATTTTCGACCTCCTTCTCTTGTGTTATCTTGACCGGCGAAATCAGACCAACTCGAAGGGTTCTTTATCTATGATGATCCTTATTTCTCACCTGAAGCTGTCGATTTGTCATATCGGTGTAGGATTTATCATCTGGGTGATTTTTTTCTCTGATCTATCGGGTGCTAGACTAATATCCTTAGTACACATTTTAGATAAAATGATACCTTTGGGAGAAGTTTATGCAACACTTGCAATCCTAACCTTGTAACCAAAACCTTGTTTCGTTTATAGTCTTCAGCGAGTTTTTTCTCGACGATGTTTTTTTAATAATAGTTGCATGTTTATGACATCAAATATTTTCAGGTTTTTTCTTACTGTTGCCAACATTGCCATTCACTATGTTCCCGTACAGTTCCGAAATGTACATGATTCTCCTAGAAATCAAACGTTTGAGATATGATTCCCTCTCTTCATGTTTCATTACCAACAATTTTGAAACACGGGCAGATATACATTTTATTTTATTGTATACATTTACACTTCATATACTTGATACCCTTTCATTACCCCATTTGATAATTCAGTATCCTTCAACTTTAGCAGGTTTTTCTTCACATGACATCTCATCGGTTACACTATAGCATGTTCCAAGATCACTGTCACTGGTATCCATTTCACTTAAAAAATCCCACACTTTCCATATTTTCTTCATATTCCATTTCGTCTAAGGTTTGGGTGTACTCCCCTCCATTTCACCCAATCTTTATGCGTTCTACGTTTGGATGTTACTGGCATCGCTCTTTCTTTACTGCTCGCACCCTGTTGAGCACTGTCTATATCATTATTTTGGAAACTCAGGTCCGGCTAATTATTTTCTAGCAATACACCCGTTGCATCCTTAGAGGTTGTATTTCCTCGTTAATTTTTAAGATCATCATATTCAATATAATGGTGTTCCTTGAGATGATGCCAAAACCCGAATGTCGATCTTGATTTGCACAGTTTTATCTCCGCACTGAAAACAACACATATCCCTGTGTTTTCCTATCTGTTAAAATATTTCCATCTCGAACTTGACGACATCCTTCTACACCGAATGCACTCCGTTAACTGAATGAGTACAAATTTCATATATACTTTTACATGCATATATACTGGGTCGTTAGCCTCACTGTGTCGGCACATGTGTCGATACAATGCATATATACAAGGCAGTTAGCGTTACAGTGTAGGCACACGCGTCCATACAATTCATATATACAGGGTCGTTAGTCTTACTGTGTCGGCACATGAGTCGACACAATGCATATATGCAAGGTCGTTAGCGTCACAGTGTCGGCACATGTGTCGATACAATGCGTATATGTAGGGTCGTTAACCACCCTTTGGCGGCACATGTGTCAACACAATGCATTTATACAGCGACTGGATCAGCTTCACGGTATGTTATGTTAAAAGATCTATTCATCCTAACCTAAGTTAACCTAACTTATTGTATCAAAGAAATTATGTATTTTCGATTGACTTTCTTATGTTTGCATATGATTTTTAGATGAATACCTAGGCAACTTACCCTAACCTATCCAACTTAAACAAGAATTACGTGTCATCTTTCGATATATCCTGCTTACGTATGATACTTATTCATCAACTGGATCAGTTTCATGAAATGTTTTGTTACAAGAACTAATCATCCTAACCTAACCTAACCTATCGTATACAATAAATTATGTATTTTTCGATCTACTTTTCATGCTTACATATGATTTTTCAGAGGTTTAGGATTAATGCATAACAAATATCTCCACTTGACTCAAAATTTTGATTTATACTTTGCAGTCTTGATTCACACTTCCAATTTTGATCTAGTACACCATCAAAAATAAAATCTAATATAACCTTATGTACGGTTTTCAGTCATTGGTATATACATATGAACCCCCTCCACACGATTCTTTAAAAAACTTTCACCTAATTCTTTCAACTTCGTGGTCACTCTTGACTTATATAAGATAGCAGAGAGGACAGATTTTAAATCCTAGAAGGATTGAATGTTCCATGTAATTCATATTTGCTTCCATCATCATGCAAACGGACAAAATGTCTCACACTATGTTTTTCTTATTTTCCTTCGATAGCTCCTGGCACGACATCTTTGACGACTTGAACAGTTGATTTGCCTTTCTTTTCTTATAATTTTTATATTCTTGACAATTACTTTGTTTCAGATGTCCCCACACATTACCCCTGGATTTATGTTTATTCAATTTTATTTCTTTTTTGCATGGATTACAACCCCCCGTTATCCCAATACTTTCAAACAAACGACGACTCAAGCTTTTCCCCATCCTTCCCCAACAGAATCACAACCTTAACTGCGTATGATCTAATTGAACTATGATTTTTATCCTACCAATCTGTAACACATCTAGAACATTCACCCCCAGGATAGGTTTATGGCAGTGCGTGAAATATATTCTTCTGCTGATTTCGACAATTCGATGTTGCCTCCTTCTTACAAGATGTATGCAATTCATTGCTTATTCTTCGAGTTTCAGGATAATATAAACAATTGTTTGAAAATTGACATGACTTATTACTGTATCATTAGTATTAATTACAGATCTTGCTGGCATCATCAATACCATCTACCTCGTTTTTAGATCATAGCAGGTACAGTCATTTATACCCATCATCACGCTGTTTCAGTTTCCTCTCAAAATCCATCATATAATCCAGCATACCTTTGTTGCGAATACCGAAGGCTGTTCCGTTCCCTTGAGTCCAGAAATGTAGTTCTTCTTCTTCCGGCACCTTAATTATTCAAATCTTCTCAAATTCAATATGATTCTGTTCTTCATCAATGCGAATTGTTGCATACGTTCCAGATTTTCTTTGGTTCTTTTCTAAAATTCGTTTCTCACTACCTCAGCTTTATATCAGTCATGATGATTTTCCTCTTGGATCATATCAATTTCGAGATTTGCTGTCATATTTTCCTGGAACTTTGTTACAGACAACTGTAACCCGTTGACATTTGTTACCCAAAACCGACTTCTTTTTTCTTTCATCCATACATGAATGTTATCTCCCACACTTTTGATTCTTGTTTTACCCATTCATATGTACCAATGACTGAAGACCGTACATAAGGTTAGGTTAGGTTAGGATTTCGTTGATTTACTAGATCATTTCGTGAATGAAAACTGCAAAGGATAGATCAAAATGTGGAGTCGAGTGGAGATATTTGTTATGCAATAATCATAAAACACTGAAAAATCAAATGTAAGCATGAAAAATCGATCGAAAAATACATCATTTATTGGATACAAAAGGTAAGGCTAGGTTCGGATGATTTGTTCTTTTAACATAACATACCGTGAAGCTGATCCAGTCGATGAATAAGTATCATACGTTAGCAGGATATCTCGAAAGATGACACGTAATTCATGTTTAAGTTGGATAGGTTAGGTTAGGTTGCCTAGGTATTCATCTGAAAATCATATGCAAGCATGAAAAGTCAATCGAAAATACATAATTTCTTGGATACAATAGGTTAGGTTAGGTTAGGATGAATAGATCTGTTGACATATCCTACCGTGAAGCTGATTCAGTCGTTGTATAAAAGCATTGTGTTGACATATGTGCCGCCACAGTGAGGTTAACGACCCTACCTATACGCATTGTATCGACACACGTGCCGAGACTGTGACGCTGACGACCCTGTATATGTGCATTGTGTCGACACATGTGCTGACACAGTAAGGCTATTAACCCTGTATATATGTATTGTGTCCACACATGTGCCGACACAGTGAGTCAAACGACCCTGTATGTATGCATGTAAAAGTATATATAAAAAATGGACTCATATTTGTACTCATTCAGTTTGCGGAGTACATTCGGTGTAGGAGGATGTCGCCAAGTTTGATATGGAAATATTTTAACAGAAAGGAAAACACGGGGATATGTTTAATTGCCAGTGCGGAGATAAAACTATGCAAATCAAGATCGATGTTTGGGTTGTGGCGTCATCTCAAGGGACACCTTTATATTGAAGATGATGCTCTTGAAAAAGAACGAGGAACAACAACCTCGAGGGATGCAACGGGTGAATTGATAGAACATAATAAACCAGACTTGAGTTTCCAAAATAATGATATAGACAGTGCTCAACATGGAGCGAGCAGTAAAGAAAGAGCGATGCCAGTAACATCTAAACGTAGAGCGTATAAAGTATGGATGAAATGGGGAGGAGTACGCCCAAATCCTAAACGAAATGGAATGTAAAGAAAATATGGGGAAAACGTGGGATACTTTAGGTGGAATGGATACCAGTGACAGTGATTTCGAAACGTGTGATAGTGATACCAAGGAGATGACATGTGAAGAAAAACCTGCTAAAGTTGAAGGAGACCGAATTATCATATGGGGTAATGGAAGGATATTAGGTACGAGAAGTGTAAAATTGCACAAAAAACTAATGTATAAATGACTTTGTTTAAAAATTGTTGGTAATGAAACATGAAGAGAGAGAATCATGTCTCAAACGTTTGAATGCTAGGAAAATTATGTAAATTTCGGAACTGTGTGGGAATTGTCATGTTGGCAACAATAAGAAAACCCCTGAAAATATTAGATGTCATAAACATGTCACTATAATTAAAAAATTATCGTCGAAGGAAAATTCGCTGATGAATAAAAACAAAGTTGGTTACAAGGTTACGATTGCAAGTGTTGCATACACTTCTCCCAGAGAAATCCGTTTATCTAAAATGTGTACTAAGGACATTAGTCTAGAACACAATAGATCAGAGAAAAAAAACACCCAGATGATAAATCCTACACCAAAATGACGAATCGACCGCTTCAGGTGAGAAATAATGCTTATCATAGATAAAGAACCCTTCGAATAGGTCTGATATCGCCGGTCAAGATAACACAAGAGAGGGAGGGCGAAAATCATTACTTATGTTTCGCTAAGTTGTTCACGTCAATTTTCGGAGTGAATAGTTATGTTCTCGTATAAATGATATGCCCATGTAACTCCCTAATGTACATAAATGTGTCAAAATCTAATTTCAATAAAAATATATCATGTTAATGTATGTTATCAATATCCTTCATCTAACTCAAATGACTAGCGTCGAAAATGCATGTATGCAACATGACATGCAACGAAGTTGCACCACTGTATAGGTAGCATTGAAATGCGGTAGATATTATTTAAGATTAAAGGTATAGCCGGTATTAAGGCAATAAATGCCGCAATCTCCTCTGGCTGAATACATAACTTGAAATGCAATACAACGCCTCCTGCCTTGCATTAAAAAAGGCAATAGATATTCGGCAAATTTAAATGCACTCGGCTACTTATGGTCACGTAGATATATATCTCATCAGCTCTCTACAGAAGCTAAAGCAAAAGTCTACAGCTTCTTTTATGACACCCACACAGAAACCACGCTACGGTGACAACGTTTCGAACATCTACTCAGACACAGACTCGTTGCTAATCTTCTTCAAAGGCGTTACCTACATTGAGGCAGAATACATGGACTTCTCCAACTACCCGACAAATCATCCCTTGTACGATGAATCCAAGAAAATGACAGCTGGGACTACTGAAAAGCGAAACAGCTGATGACTACCCGAGTGAAATCATCTGCTTACAAACAAAGTGTTCCAGTATTTTGCTCGAGTCAGAAAGCACAAACCAGCTGATTATGGTTTCAATTACCAGACACAAGCCAAAAGCCAAACATGAATAATCCAGCGACATCTATAACCAGAAAACCTACACACACTGCGAGATCATACACAACATTCACGCACAAGCATGCCAGCTTCAAACTGCACGCACTATTAAAAACTGCCTCATTGAATTTGAAAACAAACGTTACTATCTCGACTCCTGCAACACTCTTGCAAAAGGATAAAGAAAAATCTACATTGAAAACCATATTACTCAACGATTCAAACTTCAACAGAGTTCATATTCATGAGGTATCTGTAAAAAATTATAATTTTTTTTTTTTTTAAATTATAATACATCAACGAATAGATATAAACATATAACCAACATCCAGAGGAACCGGGATTCTGTAAGATTTGCGCAAGGCGGCGGTCGGGTATGCGAAAAGAATATCGGGTAATGCTTCATAAGTACACATTATTTAAAACTTTGCCAAAAATCTGCCCGAAAGCGAAGTCAAAAATTTCGTACAATGTAGGACAAAATAACTCTAAAATTAGGATACAATGAAACTGGATGAAAGAGAGTGTGAAGACCATATTGAAAAACTTAATTTTTTTTTAGGAGGGTGAACTACAAACAAGCACATATGTGCATCAGGAGAGGTAAGAGCTACACGCACCGAGCCTAAACAACCAAGCCCCGGCCAGTCACACCAAACGAAATATTTCATTGGTAACCTCCTCATTAACGCCTAGACAAGAAATATTCAGAATGTCTTTATGGTAAATTTACAAAATGTTATTAGAAGATATACAATTGAATTAACACAACTGAGAGCAGGGCCAACTAATTTACACATAGCACAACAAGAGACGGTATAATAGAAAAATGTGGGGATGCGATAGATCATTTATATACAATACTGTACATGGCAAGCACCATTACGGCAACCTAGAAGATGTTCAATACCCTGCTGATACCCTCGTCTTGAAAGTTAAGCACGGGTCTGTCTTTCTTTATCAAAAGAGACTCAGCAATGGTCAGGTTTTGCTTGTTGACCCCTCGGTACAGGAAGGTCGTGTGCTGGAGAAGCTTCATCGTCAGAGGCTTCTCGGAATGAACATTTTTGTTATGGAGTCTGATCGAGCCTGATTGGACATGAGTGTAAAAACGCCTGACAAGAGTGTACGTCGTATACCTGATATAGCTGGCGGCATTACAACCGTCCCTGGGGCAAGTGTACTGGTACACGACGTGACGGTCCGTCTTGGTTTTACTGATGTTGTTACGGATGACGAGAGATTTTAACTTAAGGTTCTTGTAGTATATGCGGACCTTCACTTCTTTTAAAGGGTCCACTGCTGAAATATGCCTAGCGATTGCACTCCTTATGTTCTTTTCCTCTGTGGATGCATTGCTGGTAAACTGGTTACGGTAGTAGAGAATGATATTGGTCGATTTACCCATTTGGTTAGCAGAATCGTACTTTTCATCCAGAAATTTTCGCACTGTTTGGTCAAGTAGTTGAATGGGAAAGTAGTTGCTGATCAGAAGTTGTTTTATTCGATGGATTTCGCGTGTGAATGCCTCCCAAGAGTTGCACACAGCATAAGCTCCATGAAGGAAGGTTTTTATAACTGCAATTTTGTATCTTATTGGGCAGATACTACGAAAATTTATGCATTCGCCAGTGTTAGTACTTTTTCGATAAATGGAGGAAGACACACCGCTCGGGGAGCGATGAAAGAGGACGTCTAGAAATGGCAGTTTCTTATCAACTTCGGTCTCAAATGTGAAACTTAGCACTGAATTTGATTCGAAATAATTCTTCATTGAGTGTAGTTCATTCATCGAGTCGAGCACGAGAAAACAGTCATCCACGTACCGGCAGTATACCCTGGGCTTAATAACTGTCAGCTTGTTAGCATGGGCTCACCATTGGGTCCTACACTGGCATCATTCTACATATGTCACCTCGAGAACGAAGCCTTCGCCAAGCTGGCCGTTAAGCCCAGGGTATACTGCCGGTACGTGGATGGCTGTTTTATCGTGCTCGACTCGATGAATGAACTACACTCATTGAAGAATTATTTCGAATCAAATTCAGTGCTAAGTTTTACATTTGAGACCGAAGTTGACAAGGAACTGCCATTTCTAGACGTCCTCCTTCATCGCTCCCCGAGCGGTGTGTCTTCCTCCATTTATCGAAAAAGTACTAACACTGACGAATGCATAAATTTTCGTAGTATCTGCCCAATAAGATACAAAATTGCAGTTATAAAAACCTTCCTTCATAGAGCTTATGCTGTGTGCAACTCTTGGGAGGCATTCACACGCGAAATCCATCGAATAAGACAACTTCGGATCAGCAACTACTTTCCCATCCAACTTCTTGACCAAACAGTGCGAAAATTTCTGGACGATAAGTACGATTTTGCTAACCAAATGGGTAAATCGACCAATATCATTTTCTACTACCGTAACCAGTTTACCAGCAATGCATCCACAGAGGAAAAGAACATAAGGAGTGCAATCGCTAGGCATATTTCAGCAGTGGAACCTTTAAAAGAAGTGAAGGTCCGCATATACTACAAGAAACTTAAGTTAAAATCTCTCGTCATCCGTAACAACATCAGTAAAACCAAGACGGACCATCACGTCGTGTACCAGTACACTTGCCCCAGGGACGGTTGTAATGCCGCCAGCTATATCAGGTATACGACGTGCAATCTTGTCAGGCATTTTTACACTCATGTCCAATCAGGCTCGATCAGACTCCATAACAAAAATGTTCATTCCGAGAAGCCTCCTACGAGGGAGCTTCTCCAGCACACGACCGTCCTGTACCGAGGGGTCAACAAGCAAAACCTGACCATTGCTGAGTCTCTTTTGATAACTTGCAAGACGAGGGTATCAGCAGAGTATTGAACATCTTCTAGGTTGCCGTAATGGTGCTTGCCATGTACAGTATTGTATATAAATGATCTATCGCATCCCCACATTTTTCTATTATACCGTCTCTTGTTGTGCTATGAGTAAATTAGTTGGCCCCGCTCTCAGTTGTGTTAATTCAATTGTATATCTTTTAATAACATTTTGAAAATTTACAATAAAGATATTCAGAATATTTCTTGTCTAGGCGTGAATGAAAAGGTTACCAATGAAATATTTCGTTTGGTGTGACTGGCCGGGGTTTGGTTGTTTAGGCTCGATGCGTGTAGCTCTTACCTCTCCTGATGCACATATGTGCTTGTTTGTAGTTCACCCTCCTAAAAAAAAATGATTTTTTTCAATATGGTCTTCACACTCTCTTTCATCCAGTTTCATTATATCCTAATTTTAGTTATTTTGTCCTACATTGTACGATATTTTTGACTTCGCTTTCTTGGCAGATTTTTGGTAAAGTTTTAAATAACGTGTACTTTTGAAACCTTAACCGATATTCTTTTCGCATACCCGACCGCCGCCTTGCGCAAATCTTACAGAATCCCGGTTCCTCTGGATGTTGGTTTTATGTTTATATCTATTTGTTCATGTATTATAATTTTTATAATTATAATTATATTTTTTTACAGATACCTCATGAATATGAACTCTGTTGAAGTTAGAAACATTGAGTAATATGGTTTTCAATGTAGATTTTCTTTATCCTTTTGGTTATCACGAGTTATTTTTAAGTTAGCCTCGCCAGAAATTAAGACATTATTTCGGACAGTCGAAAATCTCAGCTTGAAAATTACAAATTCCGAGCAGCATATAAAATTCAACAAATCTTGCATTCAACATAGCCTGTCTCCCAAT
>SDVV010037792.1:0-10800 GCA_016164225.1 Gammarus roeselii
CTCCTACAGCACCTCCTACAGCACCTCCTACAGCACCTCCTACAGCACCTCCTACAGCACCTCCTACAGCACCTCCTACAGCACCTCCTACAGCACCTCCTACAGCACCTTCTACAGCACCTCCTACAGCACCTCCTACAGCACCTCCTACAGCACCTCCTACAGCACCTCCTACAGCACCTTCTACAGCGCCTCCTACAGCACCTCTTACAGCACCTCCTACAGCACCTCCTACAGCACCTTCTACAGCACCTCCTACAGCACCTCCTACAGCACCTTCTACAGCACCTCCTACAGCACCTCATACAGCACCTCCTACAGCGCCTCCTACATAAAATATAAGTGGAGTACAACCTGCTGGGCTAAAACCTCTACTGCATCGCCTCTCCTGCTCCGGCTTACACGGCTTACACAATTACCAGAAATATTGGTGTGTCAGCCTTGATCACCAGAGACAATTAATGCAGACTAAAGTTTGATCAACATCAGGTCGAAATATTCCGATAGACATTTATGAATTTCCAGTTTTTTGCTATCGGAGTTTTATCATTTTTTTTTGTCCGATTACAGCTCATGTGGAATCATTTACCGTCGGCAGCCCTTCGTTGTTGTTTGGCCCCAGTCAAACTCAAACCTGTCAGAAATATCTTTTTTCAACATCGCAAAACAAAATTGTTGCTATTCCTGCCAGGGGGAGAGTTGGGATTTCTAATTCGTAATACTGTCTCGTGTAGTACTGTGTCTCGTGTAGTACTGTCTCATGTAGTACTGTGTCTCGTGTAGTACTGTGTCTCGTGTAGTACTGTGTCTCGTGTAGTACTGTGTCTCGTGTAGTACTCTGTCTCGTGTAGTACGGTGTCTCGTGTAGTACTGTGTCACGTGTAGTACTGTGTCTCGTGTAGTACTGTGTCTCGTGTAGTACTGTGTCTCGTGTAGTACTGTGTCTCGTGTAGTACTGTGTCTCGTGTAGTACTGTGTCTCGTGTAGTACTGTGCCTCGTGTAGTACTGTGTCTCGTGTAGTACTGTGTCTCATGTAGTACTGTGTCTCGTGTAGTACTGTGTCTCGTGTAGTACTGTGTCTCGTGTAGTACTGTGTCTCGTGTAGTACTGTGTCTCGTGTAGTACTGTGTCTCGTGTGTACCGATCTCGCACATTGAAACCAATAAAATATGTTACCGTATAGTTTTTTACATGAATAATTGATTAGTTTGTTTGTGATAGGTAGATTATTAATTGCTTCAATGATCGTCATCTTACTTCTTTTAACCCATGCACTAGAAGCTTCATATCATGTCAAAGTATTTGATAAAAAATCATCATCCTAAGAATAAGTAAAAGAGTCTATTTCAAAACGATGTTTGGGATCCCTTGAACCTTTGTATATGTTCTAGCTGTTGCTGCAGTTATTGTTCCAGCGAGCATTACAACGAACCTTCCTAATTAGGAGAATTATCCAGAACAGCGAAGGCTTGTTAGCCGCGGAACGTTCACTCTAGTCATTTTCCGTATCTCGGACTCGCTTTATTGTAAGAGGAAGCTGCACTGGCATTTGACGGCAATCAGAACAAATCATATAATAATATTTCACGTGGTTTCCTGCAATGCGTTCTATTGTGAGGAAATAAGATATATCCACAGACGGGGTTAAACGCTGGAAATCGTTATTCTCTTCATGGGTAATTGTTCATCACCAGATTTTGACTTCGAACCTGGCGCAGTTGGGTTTTGCACTAAATGAAGCGGAACAAAATAAACGTACTTAAGCTTTCAAAATCCAAGTTATCACTTTATAATAATTAAATTGCTGTCGTTAATAAGGACAGTCATTGGTTCGAAAGACAAAATATGACTGAAAGCAATGACTAGGGCTACTGTTGAATCGCAGCTATAATATGATGCTACGATTGTGTAACCAGATGTTGTCATTAAGTAACATGAAGTCCACATTACATCGTAGCCATAATATGAAGCCAAGATCACATTCAGTGACCTGAAGTGCAGAATATGTAGAAATTAGAAGAGCATCTCAGCAAGATTGTGTTGATGGGGGTGTACATTTTATGAAGGAGTAATAAACATTGGTGGGCATCGAGGATCATGGAGACTTTGGTGGGCATCGAGGATCATGGAGACTTTGGTGGGCATTGAGAATCATAGAGGCTTTGGTGGGCATCGAGGATCATGGAGACTTTGGTGGGCATCGAGAATCATAGAGGCTTTGGTGGGCATCGAAGATCATAAAGACTTTGGTGAGCATCGAGAATCATAGAGGCTTTGGTGGGCATCGAGGATCATAGAGGCCTTGGTGGGCATCGAGGATCATAGAGGCTTTGGTGGGCATCGAGGATCATGGAGACTTTGGTGGGCATCGAGGATCATGGAGACTTTGGTGGGCATTGAGAATCATAGAGGCTTTGGTGGGCATCGAGGATCATAAAGACTTTGGTGAGCATCGAGAATCATAGAGGCTTTGGTGGGCATCAAGGATCATAGAGGCCTTGGTGGGCATTGAGGATCATAGAGGCTTTGGTGGGCATCGAGGATCATAGAGGCTTTGGTGGGCATCGAGGATCATAGAGACTTTGGTGGGCATCGAGGATCATAGAGGCTTTGGTGGGCATCGAGGATCATAGAGGCTTTGGTGGGCATCGAGAATCATAGAGGCTTTGGTGGGCATCGAGGATCATAGAAGCTTTGGTGGGCATCGAGGATCATAGAGGCTTTGGTGGGCATCGAGGATCATAGAGGCCAGCGGACTGGCATAAGTGTCAAGGGAAGGTCGATTCTAGGTTGCAAAGGCATCCCAAATATTTTCTTACCACCAGGCCTGAATGTGTTCAGTTTATAAGTCCTACTGTATGTTCTTCCATTGTAAATTTATCATATTCGTCTATATAAATACTTGAAATTTGTAAACTGGACTTATTATATAAAAAGTCGTTTAGGTGTACATTCGGATAATAATAATTTAAATAAATATATCAGTATAGATATAGTTGTGTTACGAGCACAATCGAACAAAAACACTGTCTGTCTTAATCACTGTAATCTCATCTAATGACTATACCACCATTAGCTATATGCCTAAATTTGAATTATCATAAATTGACTAAGAATCATTCTGGGCCACCACTCCTTAATTTATTCAGGCAACTTCTGCGCTTCTGTATTCTTCCTCTGCTGCCATATTTTATCCTCCAATCTTGCCTTTCTTCTTGTTTCACCAAGCATTACCTTTCTCCATTGCTTTAATTATCTCCCTCACCTGTTTGCCCCCCTGCTGCACCCCGCTCCGCAGAGCGTAAGCCGTTTAATTATCTCCCTCACCTGCTTGCCCCCCTGCTGCACCCCACTCCGCAGAGCGTAAGCCGATTAATTATCTCCCTCACCTGCTTGCCCCCCTGCTGCACCCCGCTCCGCAGAGCGTAGGCCGACAAGGTGTTGAAGGCCTTGACCACTCTAGTGTCAGGGTGGGTCTCTGCTTGCGCTTCTTCGCCGAGACTGCCGTACTGAGATACGTGCTTGCTGGCGTCGGTCCTGAGACATGATTATAATAATCATAAATATAATGTTACTGGAAATAACTCAAGATCATAGGAAGTGTAGAATTAAGATTACAAGTCTTGGAATAAAGAAGTTTTAGAAAATTTCCCATACTGCATGTTAGCCAAAATTGTTCTGCAAATTCCATTTGAGTCCTGACGAGTGAAGCATATAACGGAAGCATGATGTCCTTGGACTTGTAGTGGAAGTTTCTGGATATTAAAACACATGACTTTGTTGCGTTTTTTGTGGCTAGCTTTTTTAGCTTTTTCCACTTTAGATCTTTGATGATTATTATTCCAAGGCTTCGTTGCTGGTCTACTCCAGTCATAAGCTGGTCTGCCATTACATAAACAGAATATCGATTCTGTGATCCTATGTGCATAACAGTGCGTTTTTCAACATTACAGTTCATTTGCCACTTAGCAGACCAGTCCACCAGTTTATTAAAATCTTTTGGATAGTACTGCGATCTTGCTCACAGTCCGCTTTGTGGCAGAGTTTTGCGTCGTAAGCAAATTTTGATAACTTGCTAACGATGTCGGTGTCGAGGTCATTTATAAAGATTACAAAAACAAGGACCCAAAAATACTGCCATGGGGTACTCCTGATGTTACCGTAGCCCACTGACTTTTTCCTTGACCAAAACAGACCCGTTGCGTGCGGCCCGTGTGCCAATTTCGGAGTCACCTGGTCACGATTCTACTTATGCCAACGCCTCCACTTTTCTAAGTAGGCGTTCATGTGGGACCTTATCAAAGGTCGACATCTTTGGTTTCACCGTATATCTCGGTGACCTTATTGAAAAGTCTAGGAGATTGGACAGGCAGTTAAGTTTGCTTCAGAAGCCGTGATGGGTTTCCTTGACGAGGTGGTTTCTCTCGAGGTGACATGTTATGCTTGTTTGTATCGATATTTCTAAGGTTTTGACGACCACAGATGTGAGACTGATTAGTTTATAGTTTCTTGGCTCTTCCCTACTACCCTTCTTGAATTTGGCTGTGATGTTTGCTGTTTTCCAATCTTCTGTAATATTCCATTAGTCATGGACCTGTTAGAGATCTCTACCAGAGGACCACTTATGATTCCTGAGAGGTTCCGAAACATTCTCAGATGCAAGTCATCTGGTCCTGTAGATTTGTAGATATATAGTTTGCGGAGTTGTTACTCTACTTCCTTACCAATGAAGGAGATATTTTGCAACCGTTGCTCTTCTCCAGGCAGTTCGACTTCTGGAATATTGTTAATTTTCTCATCTGCGAAGACAGCTACAAAGTATTCGTTGAGGATCGTAGACATGTCTAAATCGGATGATTTTAGATCACCTGCACTATTTTGTAGAGGAACAATGCTGTCACGAACAATTAACACGTCTCTCCTTGACAAATGCATAAAATTCTTTCGGGTTGTGCTTGGCCAAATTAGCAATATATTTTTTATTGTTTCTCTTGGCGCTTCTGACCACTCTCTTCACTTTTCTACCAGCCCACTCATGCGCTTGTTCTGACTCTGGTGTCTGATTGGTTTTGTGTACTTGATACAATGTCTGTCGGCGAGCAATTTCTTCATGAACTTCCTTATTCAGCCAAGAGGGATTGTTTATCTGTACTTTTCTCTCCGGGATGTATCGCTTGCTTGCTTGCACCACCCTATCTCTGAGGCACGCAAAGCATTCATTCGCGGGCCTGCCATCAAATTGGTACCCGAAATCTATGTTTGTGATTTTGTCCTTCAAGCCGGTAAAATTGGCACTCCCAAAACTGTAGTTATATCTTGCTGATTCTCGTATTGTTTAGCTTGCTGTGATTCGAAATTCAATAGTATGGTGATCACCTATTTCTTCTTTAACTGTTACCAGTTCTGCTACTGTTCGTCAGTCGATAGACCAGGGTCCAAGATGTTAGGCCCTTTGGTTGGTTCTACGTACGGTTTTAAAGGTCAGGTACGTTGAAGTGCCCCATCAAGATACTCTCATGGGATGAGGAAATGATATTGTCCAATTCGTCAAATAGAACATCTTCTCCACCTACTATTATTCTTGGATTTCGGTATACTAGTAAGATTTTTCGTATTATCCCATTAGATGGCATAATGTCGACCTTTTATTACCGAATGAGATGTTGATGCTATTGCACTGCGAATTATTGGATAAATGGTTTCTCTGACATGAAGCACTGACCCTCCACTTCTCTTGCTTAAAGAAGGCTTGTCTGCACTGAAGGTCCTGAGTCCTAGAAGGCCTATATCTGCCTGGAGAATTCAGTCATTCATGTCCAGCTACGATACGTTGATTCCAACTATGTCACATTCGTTAGTTTTCCCTACAGTTTTCCCTTGTTTGTCGGTTGTTTGCCTCGGTAGCTGCCGTGTTAGGTGTTTTCGTTCGTTATTTCGGGTGACGTCGTTTCCCAGCCCTCATCCTGTGCTCATCAAGGACTCTTTCTTAATGTGAAATGTTTCTACTGCATTACTGAGTAGGATGCCGAACTGCGTTTTGCCGCACGCATTGAGATGCCTTCCATCACGATGGAATAGTTCAGCTATTTCTTCAAAAACAGGTTCTGTATTTACATACTATAATCCTCCTTCGTTTGATGTACTCAATCAGGTCGTGAATTTGGTTTTTGACGTCCATCATTGGCAAAATGCCGTTAATAAAACCATTAGTGCTTGTCTTACTTTTTATCACTCCCATAAGGTTTTTGTATCTATCAAGAAGCGTTTCTGAGCGAAATAGTTGGTGGGTCATATTGACTTGCAGGTTGAGGTTATCCTTTCGGTGATCAGCGTTTTATCTTGGTTGGTGATGGTTTGCACTGTGGCACGGGGACGACAGAGTACTTTCATATTTGCCTTCCGGTGTTTGAACTCCCTGTTGTGGTGCTTCACTGTACTATCGCCAACAAGAAAATACACCGAAATTCGGTGACGACATGGACACCGGCATGACGTTGTTCAGAGCAATAATACAATCACGCACAGACTACGGAGCCGTTGTCTACCGTTCAGCAGCCAAAAGCACTCTCGAGCCCCTCCCGACCATGGCAAGCAACGCTATGCGTTTCACAACCGGCGCGTTCCGCTCCAACCCGATCGAATCCCTTCACGTGCTCGCTAACGAGCTCCCACTTCCTCGCCGGTGAGACAAACTTTTGCTACAACACTATTTTAAGACTCAACCACATCACCAACATTTCCGATAAACGCCTTTTCGTGGCTAAGAAGAATATCTGCCCACTGCTGTCCCTACACGTGGACATCCTAGCCTCCTGACCTCGCTAGACATCAACCGTAAGGCTATTCGGCCTTCATTCTCCTACCAAATACATCAAATTAACACACCAACATGGATGATCAATCCACTACTGGTCAACCTAGCTCTGCAAGTACACCCTAAAGCAACGACTCCGACCAACACGTATCGACAGGAATTTCTAAGACTACTCGAGGAAGAATATTCAGAGCACCGATTTACACACTGACGGGTACAAAACCGCGGACCGAGTGGGAGCCGCCGCTGTGTGCGGGGATACCCCAAGCTCTTCTACTCTCCCACAAAAGACCTCAGTGTTCTCTGTAGAGCTTCACGCTCTCGAACTGGCTATCTCTATTGCAAAAACGGATCGTCTTCCCAAACACGTCGTATTCTCAGTCTG
Source organism: Gammarus roeselii (assembly GCA_016164225.1). NCBI lineage: Eukaryota > Metazoa > Arthropoda > Malacostraca > Amphipoda > Gammaridae > Gammarus > Gammarus roeselii. Next base: position 7,201 of record SDVV010037792.1, read on the forward strand.
AGTGTCCTCACTCAGCTCAAAACTTTGCACTACGAACATCCTGCTTTACGTAAAATGCAGCACGACCTCTTTATGATGTCCGAGATGGGTCAAGCGGTCGAATTTTGCTGGATCCCTGGGCACGTGAGAATAAGAGGAAATGAGCTTGCGTACTAGCTTGCTAAACTGGCGTCTACCCATCAAGAACAATTTATTGCAATACATTACCGGGACTGATTCTCTATCATCAACTTCCATATAACGTCTGATGGAATGATACGTTGCAACAGAGTGGACAAAAAATGCTTTCAGTCAAACCCTCAGTTGGAGAATAGGAAACTAAGTTCTCCAACAGAAAAAAAAAGTTCATCAACCGCATGTGCACGGGACACACGTGGATAACTCAAAGCCAGCTAATGTATGTAGACATGGGGATGGATGCGCCACCTTGCCCCTGTTGCCACTTACTGATGGATTGCAACGCACTTGCAGCAGCCCGACGAGCTTTTGTAAATCCTCCGTGCAACCTTCAAAGCTTACTCACTGACCTAACCTACCGGAAAAAAGCTCATCACTTTTGGAATACATGCCGGACTATACGAAGTTTTCTAAGCCCCAAACATATGTGCAACCGAGGTGGCCTCTCCACCCCATAACGCATAGAGAGAACAATAAGCATACGTAGATACGCGTTAACTCTTTCCGTTCCTGTACGCACCAGTATCCATATATGCCACAATTGAAACATGTATTTGATTGAACCCTGACAAGATCAATTTTTCCGCACACGAGGGTGTGCGAACTTGCCAAAATCGATGAAGTTCTTGCCCTACGGGGGAGCCAACGATGACTTGCGTTGAGGCTCAAATCGAATTCATTTTCCATAGGCAGGGTTATGCCTTGAACAGTTCACGACGAACGCTCGTGACTAGGTGGCAGGCTGCGATTGAACGGAGCACCAACAATACCTAACCTCTCTCATTGAGCACTTGCCGTGCACAAGCGAGCAATGTCCAAGGAGGTTGGATATACAACCTCCTGGCAATGCCACGAACATGCGCGAACACAAGATATGGTGGAATCTGGCCTCCAAAACACCAGATTTTCCCCAGCGAGCATGTTCGTGACCACTGTTGGCCGGTTTTGTCGACTGGCATGGACCGGGCTTAACTCAGCAACACAATTCCAACGTGTTTTTTTTTCAAATACAGAGCTACTGAGACTTTGAATTGCTACTGACATATGAGCGATTAACAACATAGGTACTTTTAAACGTAAACAAAACTTACTCTTGCTTGAATTTGTGCGTGCAGAGTTTCTTGAAACGTCATTTCCTATCTCTATGCAATTTACCATATCAACTGTTTGTTATCAAGTTGTGTCATTCCGTTACATAGTCATGTTTTTCCTCGTATCGTATACCTTTTTCCTCGTTTCATGAACCTTTTTCCTCGTATCATAAACCTGCACTTCTTTTTATCTCGTACTTGTAGGAACCTGATTAGGAGTGGTCACTCGAGTGTCAAACAGGACGTGAATAAATGCAATAGAAATTTCCATGTTTGATATTTTCTCTAAAGGTCAGTGTAAACAGTATATTGTCATGATTTCTTAAACGAAAGCAGCATAAACAAAATTTTGCCTAATTGTCTAAAAATCAATAGTGTATTGTGACGCTTATTTTCACTATCGCAAATTGAACTACTGAGAATAGAGAGTGTCCTTCAGAAGTTTCCATTAATGGTTGGGATTTAAAGGTAAATTTATGTCCTTCCCCTACTTATAAGTTAATATTAAGTATGTTTAGGTAGCAAATTTTGTATTCAAAACAGCTTCTACTGACGACTACTAGGAACATATTATTCGTGTTATGAGAATTGTATCTCATTTTTCAGCTGGTCATTTTACCTTAATAAATTTTAAATCGTTTAATCCTTTAAATCTATTTAATTCTTTAAATGATTTGAATGACTGAGAGGTTAAATAATTTCAGTAACTAGATAAAATATCTTTGACAAATATGCTTGGGTTCATCAGAACCTATTTTTTTCATACTAGGCATAGACATGTAAATAATTCGTGGACAGAACGGAGTTTATCATTATGCATTCAATAACGTCAACCAATTGATTTTACGTGGTATTAAACACGGGAATGTTTGCTTATGACATCGATATTCTCATGTGCGCAATCGTAGGACATTTCTGGAAAAATGTTCGACTGAACCAGAGATATCACCTCCAGAGCGTGTCGCCTGTGGCTCAAAACACAGAGCCCAGGAGTTACATCCAAGAGATTTATCGGAAAATTTAAACAAGTGAATCCACTATGTTTTGGATTTCCATTCATCACTATCATCCTAAATTAAGTACAAAATCCGTATTTTTCTCTGTATCTCAATTTTATTCCGTAAAAATTCACCATATGCAAAATGTTAACCATAGAAAAATCATCAGCAAATTATAGGTCAACCATAGGCGATTTCCATTCATCACTATCATCCTAAATTAAGTACAAAATCCGTATTTTTCTCTGTATCTCAATTTTATTCCGTAAAAATTCACCATATGCAAAATGTTAACCATAGAAAAATCATCAGCAAATTATAGGTCAACCATAGGCGATTTCCATTCATCACTATCATCCTAAATTAAGTACAAAATCCGTATTTTTCTCTGTATCTCAATTTTATTCCGTAAAAATTCACCATATGCAAAATGTTAACCATAGAAAAATCATCAGCAAATTATAGGTCAACCATAGGCGATTTCCATTCATCACTATCATCCTAAATTAAGTACAAAATCCGTATTTTTCTCTGTATCTCAATTTTATTCCGTAAAAATTCACCATATGCAAAATGTTAACCATAGAAAAATCATCAGCAAATTATAGGTCAACCATAGGCGAACCATAGGTCATACATTTTTCTACCCAAGTTACCCGTAGGCTAACCATAAGCTAACTCAAAGTCAACTAAGGTGAACCAAAAGTCAATCCAAGGTCAATCAAGAGTCATCCATAAGAGAACTATATGTCAACCCTCGACCAACCGTAGGTAGATCATTCGCCAGCCTTTGAACAAATATTGGGGAACCATAAGAAAAATTTTGGCCTGCAATCGGGCGATGATAAACCACCCTTTGTTCGCAATGAGTCCGACGATAAACCAACCTTAATTTGACAACAAACCAGTCTTAATTCGACGATAAATTAGCCTTAGTCCGACGATAGACCAGCCTTGGGTTGACGTTAAACCAGCTATTGTCAGACGATGAACAAGCCTTAGTTCGACGATGAAAGAGCCTTATTTCGGCAATAAAATAGTTTAAGTTCTTGGATAAACCAGCCTGACGACAAACCGTCAATACTTGTCCCCACCTGTTGCTGACGTCGACGACTATCTTGCCGTGGAGCGCTTGGTGCTTCAGCAAAGCGGGGAGGACGCTCCTGGGGACGGCCATCACAATCACCTGGCTAGCATCCATGCCATCTGCAAGGGGAACGGCCGTACCCACACGTGGATCCAAGGACAGCCTGGATAAACATGGCGTAGTGTAGTAGCGGCCAATATCAACTGGAACCATAAACGTTTATGTAAGAAGCTATAAACGGATATAT
>SDVV010037793.1:0-10800 GCA_016164225.1 Gammarus roeselii
TGATTGAATATATGCGTTTTTTTAAATTCGGTCAATGAATAAACCGTTGTTCCTTATACCAAAAGTGACTCCTTGATTGAGCGGGCTATTCAACAACCCTCCAAATATCATTCTCGTTCCGAGACAGCCTGCATTTGTGATACAGCAAATCCCATTTAGCTTGATTCTCTGCCTTATAATCATGTGATAAGATCTCTTTTATGAAACTTGCAGCTGATTGTTAATATAAATATTTGTGGAGCAATCTAAGCTTTGTTACATACAATTTGACACACATTAAATATAGTGACATGATGAAGATTGGAATACACCAATGAACAGCCTAAATGTTGTTATAAAAGTCACGATTATTGTATCTATACGAATAAATTCGAATTATAATATTCTTTTATGATGAGCTAGGGCATATTAAAAATTAACATAGGACATCATACGTATCCAAGACGGCCTGTTGCATCGGTCGCTATTTTTTACGCACATTCCAACATGAGCTGCTCCATCAGGGGTGAAATGAACACCACTCTATCCGCCTTTGTTGTGTTGAGAGCTTCTGTGTTATTGCTCCCTATCAAGTAGTAATCAGTTTATCCGTCGGGAAACTTGAAAACGTGACGCTTTTTGAGGTCAATAAAAGAAAGCACTAATGGCATGAGGGGACTAGAGTTTCACGACGAAGATCTAAGGGTTACAGGCTTTACAACGATTTTAAAGCGTGACTGGAATGTGAAAATATTGTGAATCATCACATGTCAGCCTGAAATATACGCAATACACGAAATTCATGCAGCGACCAATTGTGTTGAGAATATACAGTGTTTATTAACCGCTTGAAACACATGTCTCGCATACCGAGATTATTCAATTCATCGAGCGATATTCGACAGAGAACGATGTGAATTACTATGCTGATATACAGGAAGTTGCACAAATTATTTGTTATTATTTATTGCTGCCCAACTAGTCGCGTTCATTTATTTCTTACAGTTTAAGAAGATCAATCATATTAGAGAAATTGTCCACCAAGTACTTATTTTAAGGGCAGTACTTTAACTTGTCTCAATGAAAGCTGCTCTAGTGAAAGTATGTACCGTTGAATACGTGCTCGTGAAAATGATTCGATATCGATGGGACGAAATTACCCATCGGCGACGTGGCTTAGCGCTTCGAATTGGTAGCGAAGGAAATGAGAATCAAAATTTACTTCAAAAAGGCCAAAAGAACTATTTCATTCAGCGATGATGTTGTTTTCAATTTACAGTTACCGAGAGATGCAAAGTTCCTAGGATAATGTATTAACAAAGTGCATTCGTGAACATTCAAGCATAGTGTCTTATTAGTATTATTTAAGTCGCGATACATAGTATTTCAATTAGTTGTTACCCGTTAAACCGAAAGTTAACGTTCCACCATACCTTCCTCGAGCATAAAGGTGACATAGATATGACACAAAAATTAAAGATTAGAATATAGAATATTTATTGCGATATATTTCCAAGGTGATATCATTTAAATCACTATTGACAGCAAATCCTTGATAAACGCAAAACCCGGATCGAGAAGTTATCCACGAGTTCTGAATTGTACACTCACCTCAGTGTCCAGTCACACCTATTATTACTAGACCATCTTTATAATAGACCACTCTTTGTCGTATCCGATGATATCAGGAACGAAATTCGTCCCCAGTCACAATTACGCAGTTCACTGAACATTTCGTGTGGAAATCATTATTATTATTCGAGCTGCACAATGTGTTTTTTTTCACAAATAGATCGGAAACTGAATAAAACTATTTTGACTATGGATAATCTGTAATCTGATTTTCGAATTCTAAAATAAACTATCTCAGTTAGTTGAGTCGATCTCATCTAATATTATCATTAGAATATGCACTTACGTACATACACACACAGATATTGACATGATTTCTACTGTCTTCAATGATTAGTTTCCGAATAGAATCCGTTTGTCATGTGCTTCTGCGCTGGTCAGGTTCTCCTTTAGGGCTATGCAAGATTGCCTTTGAGGTGGTGCAGGCGAGACTCCTCCCATGCTCTCACGAACTGGCCGCTATAAGTGGCAATTAATTTTAACTTGAAGGCTGTTATGCTGCAAATGGCCAGCAATTGCTCTGTAATGTCGCTGGCAACGATCGGGTCGTGTGAATGACCGCCTTACCATCTGGCACCGGTTGTCTCAACATGATCGACAGCCAGAAACAGTGTCGTGACCACGACAGCAGCATAGAATGGGTGGTGGGGCGATGTTCACCCTGATAAGGAAATTAACATAATACTTTAACCAGAATGGATCGAAGATATGAGTGACTCAAGTTACTCACAAGAGTATGAAATTGGAAAGATTTTCGAAGCATTGCATGCCATGCAAGACGTTTGAATAGCAATGCTGATTGATTAACAGACCAAGTTATTCGAGTGGAAACAACGTTTTGTCGCTAAATCGTGGGATTATAAGGCACTTCACTTCGTTCACCTTTCTGTGGGTCCCATTAACAAAGCGTCCAGAATTGATTTGAATTATTTTTACAAAGATATTATGTTCGAAGGCTGATCCGATGCACTATAACCACATGAGAGTCGCTTACGTTCTCTTTTCTTCAATGAGGTAGCCCATAGGCATCAATAAATAGTGCTTTCTATCTAGTCTCTTCCTGACACATCAACATTCGGTCTTTTAGACAAACGGTTCACTGACGATAAAATGATGACAATTTACCCCAATTTATCACTCCCTACTTGACGTGGTAGAAAAACTCGAGCACGCAAATGTGTGGCAATTTGTTACATCGTCGGTTATTATCAATTCATCAATTTCGACAAAAATTACATCACAATTCATTAAACTCTCTTCATCAGCTAGAAATGCTAAAATATGTCATTAGTGAGGTGATAATCAGGAACCAAATTGATAAAAAAGCGGGTTTTCAACCATACAAGGATCTTATGTTATTGTTAGCGCGTCGTCTTCAAGGTATTTATATTCGGTTAATGCCAGCTGATGAAATATTATGCCTTGGGACGATCAAAAAAATCTGACCATTGAATTAAGGTCCATCTGTTTAGACTGAAATACTGCACGCGCTTCTTAGAAAGGTTAGCGTATAACAGTTGTGACTGGTCCAGCAATGTCTAAACCATCACATGTAATGAACAATTAAAAGACTGAGGCGCCTTTACTTCTAGACATTCAGAAATGACGATGAAAGAATCGTCCATAGACGGACTCTGGGAGTCATTGCGCAGTTTCCAGGTACAGAACGCTCTAAACGAAAATATGACGATTATTTTCATGATCCCGCATTTTTTGGGTGAACCATTTATACTGTATCTGCACGTTTCACATAAGCATTTTCCAATTCTGGCGCACACACGTAGTGAATCATTGTTATGTTTACAATTGGCCATATTGTTTTATATATCCATAAGCCTATTTTAGATTTGTGATCTGGAAAGTATGTACGCTATAATCAGTTTACAAGGAACATTTTCCAATAAACTATTGAGGTAGACGAAATTTACAGTTAAACATATTCTTTTAAACGTAATATCATAAACAAGTTCATAGTAAGGATCCTGAAAGACGAGACTGCAGAGAGGCAAAAACACAGAATGTTTAGTAAATTACAAAATCACAACGTTATGTTCATGTTTTCTCACGTGAAATTGCAATCAAGGATTGTAGGGTTTATTGGCAGCATCTTTGCTCATAACAACAATGATAAATTACGTATTACAGAGATAGGAACAATACCTTGGTTTAATAACGATTGGATTGGTTAAATTTGTTGAATGTTTTTTTTTCATGTATGAATAAATGTGATGAAACTGGTATAAGTTCAATTTAATATTAATCATTATCGAATCGTTTTCGCGACTTTGCTTCTTTGTTGCACTATCATATAGCTGAACTTTATTTATTGACAGGGTCAAAACTTGAACAAGTTCACTTTACAAGAGCAATATTCGTAATGTTCGTAGTCCTGGTAAGTCAATATGATTATATGGGCAACAAGTGCAACGCGTTCAGTTTTCCTTGACTCAAAAAGTGGCTATTTATTGGTGACGATCCAAACTTACGCGTGGAAGCAAATATATATTTTAGAATGACATGCCATTGGAAGACGCGTCACTGGCGCATATTTTCCCACACAAATAACATGAAAACCTCACTCGACGAACGAAGTACATTTGTTAGACGGGGCAAATGAGTATCAAATTTCGAATAAAGTCTATTTGTGCATAGGTCAACAGCTATTTCGAAATAAAATTGAGTTCAGTATTATTAGACATCGAGGAATCGTATTTTTTACTCCAATATTGATGTACGAGGGAACAGAAACTACAATCATCACGAGCACGTCGTTCTGGCGATGATTGTCCAACAGTAGACTTCAAAGTACTTCTATGGATACAATTTGAACAACACAAGGTCTAGGAGTTGATCTACGATCAGGTACGTCCATCATTATGGATGAGAAACATTACAGACACAATCACCGGTGGAAGTGCATTTGTATCCTCAGCTTTTTGGGTTCGTTTGACGGTCTTCACTGTAAGTATACATGTAACATTACAGACACGATCACCGGGGAAGGTGCATTTGTATCCTCAGCCTTTTGTGTTCGTGAGACGTTCTTCACTGTAAGTAAACATGTTAGAGAGTCTAGGAAAGCAACTGGTTAATGTATCAGATATTATGATTATTACCTTCTTTAATTTGCACACAAAAAGTCAATTTAATGAATTTGAAATGATGACATGCTTCATTTGTCATCGATACATCTTTAGTATAGAACAGCATGTATAACACAACAAAGCAAGTGAAAAGCATAGTTCCAAATCCTGTTTCTACTGAAATGCACCGATTATCTAAATCTCTCGATCCATTTTATTGTCCTTTACAGATGGCAGGAGACGGTAGTGACCTTTGATTCTTACTTTTTTCCAAACTGTTCTTGGAAGAACATTTGGCCGATTGCCGAAAAGAGGACCGTAGGTTGTGTATGAGTTGTGACCAGTTAGAAGTTGGTCATAGATATGTAAACACATTGTGGTGCACAAATGCATCTTCGTGTCCAGAACCTAGTTTATTGTCTGCAAAGCACAATCATTGCTAATGTTGCGTTTAACGAAAGCTAAAATTGGTACAGTACCTACATGACGAAAAAAATCCAGTCATCAACTTATTTTCTATTAGGCGTTCCCATATACCCAGCAAATTCCATGATGACCTGCTCATCATTAGGTGATGATTGTACAACATGGCATTGTCCTTATAAGGTGGATGTTGATAAATTATAAATGATGGTAATTTATTTCGTCAACAATGGGTTGCATCGTTTATTGTTCACATATTCTCATGTTAACTGTATGATGGAGTAACTTTTTACATCCGAGGTCCAGGGCATAAGCACTGCATCTAATATTAGCTAGCGCACTGTACCTAACAAGGCAGTGAGGACGGAGGAGGGCTATGCCTCGTGAAAAGCACTCTGCAAATATTAGAAAAGACTACTCCAAGCAGCAGACACGACATAGTATCAATTAAGAGGTCGGTAAACTTATAAAATGTAAAATCCCTCTCGTCTATCGCGCCTCAAAAAGCAAGGCTGCAGATTATATCGATCTTCACAACACCCTCATCGATGTCGTCACAACGCTACACATTATTGTGCTTGAAGACTTCAATTTCCCTGATATTGATTGGGAAACAGACGAATGCACGGCCACCAGCCAACGTTTGACTGATTTTGCTGACGAAAAATTCATGACCCAAATGGTGAAGACATCTACAAGAGGTAGCAATATTTTTGATGTCCTATTTAGTGCAAGTGACTATCATGTCACGAACGTCGAAGTAGGCTAACCACTTGGATTTAACGACCACAACTGTATCCGTTTTTTGATAGTGATCGAGTTGAAAACGTCAACAAACTGCGGAAAAGTCCCTAACTTTAGATTAGCTAACTTTGATGGCTTAGGAGAGTCAATGGCGATTAGCAAATGTAATCCCCAGACGAGATGTTGATCAATCGATTAACAATTTCTTGACTGCACTTAAAAATATTGAAAATTAGCATATCCCCCGCAAAACAAAGGCGAACAGCAGTCAATCAGCCTAAGTACTGGAAAGGAGAATATCAGCGCCTTCAGTCACGAAGGTGCGGATAGAAACATCCACATGACGACGTGGAAGAAAATGCCAAAACTAATCCACAACAATTTGTCAGTTAAATTTTGAGAAAAAAATTCAAGATCTGTAATTGGTTCTGTCGAGAACGGTGTTGGTGAGCTAGAAACAAACGTCACTAAAATAAGTGTCCTAATTAATCGATACTTTTGTTCTGTATTCAAGTTAAAAAATTAAGATATTCCTTATTCTGAGGGTACCATTGCGGAAATACGAATTGAAGCCCTCAGCAAAGTGAACTTATAATTGAAAGTAACAAAATCTCCAGGTCCAGACAAAGTTCATTCCAGAATTCTAAAATGGACTAGAAAAAAAATCGCCGAACATTTATCAAACATCGTCACCCAGTCTCTCACAAATGGCACTTGCCCATCTAAATGGAAAGAGGCCAATGTTACCCCAATTTATGAAAAATGGGACCCAAAGCGTCCCGACAATTACTGTCCAATTAGTCTCATCTCAGTCATTGGCAAATTCATATAAGGTTTGATAACGGATAAAATTACAGAATTCCTAGAATCGAACAAATTGATTGGTGACTCTCAGCATGGCTTTGGTCACAACCCTTTCTGTCTTACGAACCTAGTCCTTTTTTCATGTATATTATTGAAACCCACGACACAAAATCTCCCATTGATATAATTTACCTTGACTTTCAAAAGGCCTTTGATAAAGTCCCCCACAAACGCCAAGTTAGTAAATTGCACAGCATCGGTAATCGGGGCGAGCTTAAGGGTCGGATAAAATGCTGGCTTACGGCCAGACGGCAGCGAGTTGTACTTAACGGAGCATGCTCCCCCAGGAGTTATGTTAAAAGCGGCGTGCCTCAAGAATCCGTGTTAGGTCCAGTTCTCTTGAGAATATTCATTACCGATCTCGATAGCAACGTACTCTCAAACCTCTAGAAGCTTGCAGACGATACTAAGATAGTAGGAAAAGTGCCAACTGAACAGGAGTGTCAGCAGATTCAACTATAATTGACCCAAATTGTTGATTGGTCAGAAAGTGGCCTATGAAATGTAATGTTGGTAAACGTAAAGTTATGCACATAAATCCTCATAACCTCGAACACGAATACTCAATTTACAAAAAAATCGCATTCCAGTCACCAAAGAGAGAGATTTAGGAGTCATCATTAGTAACGACTTAAGAAGTAGCAAGCAAGGTGACGATTCTGCGAAAAAAGACAACAAAATGCTTCGTATGATATCCGCACTATCTCGTGCAAAAACAGCTACAGTATTCTCAAGTTAAACAATGCATTTGTCAGGCTGATTCGCAAGTATTTTGTCCAATTCTGGTCTCCATATCTTAGAAAAGACGTTATTAAATCAGAAAAGGATAACCGTAGAGCTACCAAACTCATCCCTTCGCTACGGAATAAATCGTACGAAAACAGGATACGTGAACCGAATCTGTTTTTGATGGAGAAACTTCGAGTCAGAGGCGACATGATCGGAGTGTGAAATACTATGAATGGTAAAGAAAATGTCGACTGAGCAAGCTTTTCAACCCTTTGTACAAACGGAGTGATTAGAACAAAGAAAAGAAAAACGTTGGGGAAACGTTGCTGACAAGCGCAATTCCTTCACGTATAGAGTGGTCGAAGAATGGAACAAATGTCCATCGGAGGTTGCAAACAGCAGCACAATCAAAACGTTAAAGCCGTGGCTTGCTAAGTTCAACATAAATCACCGATAAAGAGCTAAGCCGTTCCATTACTTGATGTTTTAAAGCAGAAATAGCACATGAAGATCTCCTAGACGTCTACTGCAGAACTAATCGTCTCGCTATCAAAAGGCAACCTAGGTTGGACCAATAGGACTGTTGTTCTCCTCCTACAATTGTTAACACTTGTAAACACTAGCTAGAGCAATGCATCCAGTAGTAGCTAGAGCACTGCATCTAACACTAGCTAGAGCACTGCATCTAACACTAGCTAGCGCACTGCATCTAACACTAGCTAGCGCACTGCATACAACACTAGCTAGAGCAATGCATCTAACACTCGCTAGAGCACTTCATCTTTCATTAGCTAGCGCATTGCATCTAACACTAGCTGGATCACTTTCATCTAACACTAGGTTCAGCACTGCGTCTAGCACAAGCTAGAGCACTTCATTCAACACTAGCTAGAGCCCTGCATTTATCACTAGAAAGAGCGCTGCATCTACCACTAGCTAGAGCATTGCATCCAACAATGACTAGAGCACTGCATCTAACATAAGCTAGAGCACTGCAACTAACACTAGATACAGCACTGCATCCAACACAAGCTAGAACACTGCATATATCACTAGCTAGAGCTCTCCATCTAACGCTAGCCAGAACACTGCATCTTACACTATCTAGTGCACCGCATCCAATACTAACTAAATCCCTTTATCCAACACTAGCTAGAGCACTGCATCCAACACTAGCTATCAGGTCTGTTTCCTCTCATGTTTGAATCAGAGTGTGACGCTTTAAATAATTTTTTAGTATTATTTATTCATAATTATCTGAAATAAGAAATCAAGGTTATATTTACGAACAGTTCAGGCTTCTAACTTAAACAGTAAATTTGGTCGGTAATAAATTATGTATTCTTGAATACTTGAGATACACATTTGTTTCTGATTTTGTGCTATCAGGAAATGAAACTAAATGAAAATGAGCAATTTAATCGGAACACAAGTGTCCGAAAATAGAATGAATATTATTAGCAACGCGAATGTCGGAGTCCTAATCTCAGTGACTGAAAAAGTCTAGCATATTCTTTCTTGAGAGGTGAATCTGCAACAGAATGCAGCAAAACTGTTCCTAATTTCAGGGCCATATATGGTAATGTATCTAGTCGCTTTAAAATGTCTTCATCGTTTGTTACCTCATTTTTACAAGCTGTATTTATGGTAGTTTTTAATAAATCACTATGAAATAATTAAAAGTGTGCTACCACTACTAATTGAAGGACTGTGGTCTTTGATACGAGGGGAAAACGCTTCAGGATAAATGTACAATTTATGCCCAATCAACCAAACATTCACCAATAATGTATACAGAACTGCCTCTAGAAGTTCTGGACCGCTGAAAAACACTTTTTTTCTTTCCCAGTTGTGCTGATAAAAGAGCCACTCCTCATATTCTTGTCCTCTCGTAACCTCCTGAGCGGGTAATGGACCGGAAGAGCCATTAAATACCTCATTTCAAAAGTTTCAGGGCTATTGAGTATCTGGTCTGTTTTATCGGCGACAGTAAACATTAAAAGATAATTCCAGGAATGATAGAACACAATAAACAATATATAAATTGCAGCGCAATTTAGTGGTGTGGAACGAGCAGTTGGTGGAGATAAGGGAGCCATGTGCTACATGCCACAGCACAGCCTACGATTATGAAATAGAGACATTGTTGGAGCGGGAGGCCCAGCAATGCCTTTGTATGAACAAATGATCTAGAAACGATATAAGATATTGGAGAACATGTTTTTGTTTAGAAGCAAAGTTGTGCCGCCCTCTTATGATGCACTTGAACCCATCACCCGACCAACCAAAGTTGTCGGCATTAATTGAAGTTCATTTGAAAAAAAATTGAAATAATAACAAAAAAACATGTTTAATAACAAGTATCTTAGCAAGTTAACCGATCTCATAAGAATGATCAGAATGGGAGAAACGTCAGGAATTATTTATAGTTTGACTCCTAATTATTGTCACTATGATAGTAAGACTCTTGAAAGTGAAGACAAAATGAATGGCATTATAAATGTAGATCAGCGTTTATGACTGCTCCCTCCAGCCTACAAGTGACGCTACGTAGTTTGACAGCCCCATCACGATTCTAAGAGATGCCATCAACAGTTCAAATCGTCAATTCACCAAGCGTAGATGCATTTAAATTGCAATCGAATGACATCAATGGCTGTGTGAAAAAGCAAGTAAATGGAATAGAAATATTAATGTTTCTATTCTCGTCCAAAAGGGTGTTGGCCGACTATATTAGTAGCCATCTGAAGCAGAACAAAGTGATGCGGTGTCATTTCGCCGTTCGCCGACGTAAAGCGATCCTTACTTTTATGTTGCTCTGCAGCAACTTTATTCGTTTTTTTTCCATCAGAATTGCAGCTCTAAATCGCTGCACACAATGTTGACTCTATTTGACAAACAATGTTCCAATACAATTGGCAGCTGGTGTATATTGGGGTTGGTAGGATTAGGGGAAGTACAGACGAAGACAATCACGTATCAGCCGGCAGATCGCTAAGAGCACACTATAATGTTGAATGCACTCTTTGTTCGTCACGTTTGGAATTGATTATAATTACTTTGCAACTTGATTGTCCAATATTACTTTACGAAACCACTTTTCAAAAATTGCCAACCTTGATTATTTTAGGTTATTGACGTTGAATCTTTTCAATAATTATTAAATTTTACATTAAATAAAAGGGGAATTGAAACATATCCTATCAACGGTAATCACTATTAGACTGACACAGAGGCGTGAGGTGCCCAATCTTCCCGCCACAAGACCGCCGTGTCGTTGCCGAGAGTCGAACTCGCGACCTGCAGCTCCAGAAACTGCACTGGAAATGTTTTAGTGGTTGGTATA
>SDVV010037794.1:0-10800 GCA_016164225.1 Gammarus roeselii
GGGCTGTCTGCTAGAAGACGACGCTTTTGAACTGATTTGCATTTAATAGCATTTGTCATGTAATTAGTTATTTTCTGTTCAACTAAAATTGTAAAGTAGATACCACCTGTTCGTATAACCAGCGTCATTCTTTCTAAATTGTGAAGATTTTTGAGTTTTGGAAATCCCACCTGATGAGCTTAAAGTATAGCAAAACGTACGTCGTGGGTATAGAAACAGTACAATGAATTAAAGATCGTGTTTGAATTTAACAACTTCAGTATACCAAGAATTTATGTCTACGCCATCTTTTTAAGAACATTCAAGTAAATGAAGACATGGCAGTGTGGTCGGCGACAAGTGCCCAATATCAACGGAGGTCGGCCAGTCCTGATCGTCGCTTTAAGAGTGAACTAGTTCAAGAGTTTGGTGTTTAGCATGTTTATCTTCTGGAGTTCAACTTATTGCCCATAGGGAGATTTTAGGCTCCCTCAACCGGACTTCAACGGATGCCAGCTATGCGCCTCTTTTTCGGCTGCTCATCTCAAGAGGCTCATCAACATCTTGATTTTCAAGCGGTCAACCTACGCGATTGCTCAGTTCTGCAGGTCCGTCTTTTGTAATTTATACCTTCAAAACAGGGAGATTGTAAGCTCCCTCTAGTGGACTGCAACAGACTCCTGCCGTTCATCTCTCTCTGTGTTGGCTGTCTGCTAGAGGACGACGCTCTCGGAATGATTTGTCATTCACAACATTTGTCATGTAATTAGTTTTTTCTGTACAACTAAAATTGTAAAAAAGATACCACCTCTTCGTATAACCAGCGTCATTTTTTTCTAAATTGCGAAGACTTTTAAATTTTGGAACTCCCACCTGATGAGCTTAAAGTATAGCGAAACGTACGTCGTGGGTATAGAGACAGTAAAATTAATTAAATATTGTGTTTGAATTTCACAACTTCAGTATTCCAAGAATATACGTCTACGTCATCTTCTGAAGAACATTCAGGTAAATGAAGACATGGCAGTGTGGTCGGCGACAAGTGCCCAATATCAACGGAGGTCTGCCCGTCCTGATCGTTACTTCATGAGTGAACTAGTTCGAGAGTTTGGTGGTTAGCAAGTGTATCTTTTGGAGTTCAAGTTATCGCCCATAAGGAGATTGTAAGCTTCCTCAACCGGACTTTAGTGGATGCCAGCTATGCGCCTCTTTTCGGCTGCTCATCTCAAGAGGCTCATCAACATCTTGATCTCCAAGCGGTCAAACTACGCGAATGTGCAGTTCTGCAGGTCTTTTTTTTGTAGTTCACCCCTTCACTACAGGGAGATTGTAAGCTCCCTCTACCAGACTGAAACAGACTCCTGCCTTTCATCTCTCTCTGTGTGGGCTGTCTGGCTGAAGACGATGCTCTTGAACTGATTTGTATTGTATGGCATTTTTCATGTAATTATTTATTTTCTGTATAACTCAAATTGTAGATTTCATACCACCTGTTCGTATAACCACCGTCATTTCTTTCTAAATTGTGAGGATTATTAAATTCTGGAACTCCCACCTGATGAGCTTGAAGTATAGCGAAACGTACGTCGTGGGTATAGAAACAGTAAAATGAATTAAAGATCGTGTTTGAATTTCACAACTTCAGTATACCAAGAATATACGTCTACGTCATCTTCTGAAGAACATTCAGGTAAATGAAGACATGGCAGTGTATTCGGCGACAAGTGCCCAATATCAACGGATGTCTGCCCGTCCTGATCGTCGCTTCATGAGTGAACTAGTTCAAGAGTTTGGTGTTTAGCAAGTGTATCTTCTGGAGTTCAACTTATCGCCCATAGGGAGATTGTAAGCTCTCTCAACCGGATTTCAGTGGATGCCAGCTAAGCGCCTCTTTTCGGCTGCTCATCTCCGGAGGCTCATCAACATCTTGATTTTCAAGCGGTCAACCAACGCGATTGTGCAGTTCTGCAGGTCCGTATTTTGTAATTCATACCTTCAATACAGGGATATTGTAAGCTCCCTCTATTGGACTGCAACAGACTCGTGCCGTTCATCTCTCTCTGTGTGGGCTGTCTGCTAGAGGCCGGTGCTCTCGGATTTATTTGTAATATATGACATTTGTCATGTTGTTACCTATTTTCTGTATAACTAAAATTTTAAAGTAGATACCACCTGTTCGTAAAACCAGCGTCATTTCTTCCTAAATTGTGATGAGTTTTAAATTCTGGAAATCCCACCTGATGAGCTTAAAATATGGTGAAACGTACGTCGTGGGTATAGAAACAGTAAAATGAATTAAAGATCGTGTTTGAATTTCACAACTTCAGTATACCGAGAATATACGTCCACGCCAACTTTTGAAGAATATTCAAGCAAATGAAGACATGTCAGTGTGGTCAGCAACAAGTGCCCTTTATCCTCGGAGGTCGGCCCGTCCTGATCGTCGCTTCAAGAGTGAACTAGTTCAAGAGTTTGGTGTTTAGCAAGTGTATCTTCTGGAATTCGACTTAACGCCCATAGGGAGATTGTAGGCTCCCTCAACCGGACTTCAGTGGATACCAGCTATGCGCCTCTTTTCGGCTGCTCATCTCAAGAGGCTCATCAACATCTTGATCTTAAACCGGTAAACCTACGCGATTGGGCAGTTCTGCAGGTACGTCTTATATAGTTCAGCCCTTCACTACAGGAAGATTTTAAGCTTCCCCTACCGGACTGCAACAGACTTCTGCCGTTCATCTCTCTCTGTGTGGGCTGTCCGCTGGAATACGACGCTCTCGGACTGATTTGTATTATGTGGCATTTGTCTTGTATAGAATTATTTTCTGTATAACTAAAATTCTAGAGTAGATACCACCTGTTCGTATAACCACCGTCATTTCTTTCTAAATTGTGAAGACCTAAATTTTGAACTCCCACCTGATGAGCTTAAAGTATAGCGAAACGTACGTCGTGGGTATAGAAACAGTGGAATGAATTAAAGATCGTGTTTGAATTTTACAACTGTATACGTAGAATATACGTCTAAGTTATCTTTTGAAGAATATTCAAGTAAATGAATACATGGCAGTGTGGTCGGCGACAAGTGCCCTATATCAACGGATATCTGCCAGTCCTGATCGTCGCTTCAAAAGTGAACTAGTTCAAGAGTTTGGTGTTTTAGCATGTGTATCTTCTGGAGTTCAACTTGTCACCCATAGGGAGATTGTAAGCTCCCTCAACCAGACTTCAGTGGATGCCAGCTTTGCGCCTCTTTTCGGCTGCTCATCTCAAGAGGCTCATCAACATCTTGATTTTCAAGCGGTCAACCTACGCGATTGTGCAGTACTGCAGGTCCGTCTTTTGTAATTTATACCTTCAATACAGGGAGATTTTAAGCTCCCTCTACAGGACTGCAACAGACTCCTGCCGTTCATCTCTCTCTGTGTGGGCTGTCTGCTAGAACACGGTGCTCTCGGATTGATTTATGATATATGGCTTTTGTCATGTTATTATCTATTTTCTGTACAACTAAAATTATGAATTAGATACCACCAGTTCGTAAAACCAGTGTCATTTCTTCCTAAATTGTGATGACTTTTAAATTCTGGAAATCCCGCCTGATGAGCTTAAAGTATAGCGAAACGTACGTCGTGGATATAGAAACAGTAAATTGAAATAAAGATCGTGTTTAAATTTCACAACTTCATTATATCAAGAATATACGTCCTCGCCATCTTTTGAAGAATATTCAAGTAAATGAAGACATGTCAGTGTGGTAGGCGACAAGTGCCCAATATAAACGTAGGTCTGCCCGTCCTGATCGTCAGTTCAAGATTGAACTAGTTCAAGAGTTTGGTGTTTAGCATGTGTATCTTCTGAAGTTCATTTTATCACCCATAGGGAGATTGTAAGCTCCCTCATCCAGACTTCAGTGGATGCCAGCACTGCGCCTCTTTTCGGCTGCTCATCTAAGGAGGCTCATCAACAGCTTGACCTTCAAGCGGTCAACCTACGCGATTGTGCATTTCTGCAGTCCGTCTTTTGTAGTTCACCCCTTCACTACAGGGAGATTGTAAGCTCCCTCTACCGGACCGCAACAGACTCCTGCCGTTCATCTCTCTCTGTGTGGGCTGTCTGGCTGAAGACGATGCTCTTGAACGGATTTGTATTATATGGCATTTTTCATGTAATTATTTATTTTCTGTATAACTCAAATTGTAGATTTGATACCACCTGTTCGTATAACCACCGTCATTTCTTTCTAAAATGTGAGGATTATTAAATTCTGAAACTCCCACCTGATGAGCTTAGAGTATAGCGAAACGTACGTCGTGGGTATGGAAACAGAAAAATGAATTAAAGATCTTGTTTGAATTTCACAATTTCAGTATACCAAGAATATACGTCTACGTCATCTTTTGAAGAACATTCAGGTAAATGAAGACATGGCAGCGTGGTCGGCAACAAGCGCCCAATATCAACGGATGTCTGCCCGTCCTGATCGACGCTTCATGAGTGAACTAGTTCAGTGAACTACTTCAGTAAAATGAATTAAAGATCGTGTTTGAATTTCACAACTTCAGTATACCGAGAATATACGTCCACGCCATCTTTTGAAGAATATTCAAGTAAAAGAAGACATGTCAGTGTGGTCGGCGACAAGTGCCCTTTATCCTCGGAGGTCGGCCCGTCCTGATCGACGCTTCAAGAGTGAACTAGTTCAAGAGTTTGGTGTTTAGCAAGTGTATCTTCTGTAGTTCGACTTAACGCCCATAGGGAGATTGTAGGCTCCCTCAACCGGACTTCAGTGGATACCAGCTATGCGCCTCTTTTCGGCTGCTCATCTCAGGAGGATCATCAACATCTTGTTCTTCAAGCGGTCAACCTACGCAATTGTGCAGTTCTGCAGGTCCGTCTTTTGTAGTTCACCCTTCACTACAGGGAGATGGTAAGCTCCCTCTACCGGACTGCAACAGACTCCTGCCGTTCATCTCTCTCTGTGTTGGCTTTCTGCTAGAAGACGACGCTCTCGGACTGATTTGTATTATATGGCATTTGTCTTGTAATTATTTATTTTCTGTATAACTAAAATTATAGAGTAGATACCACCTGTTCGTATAACCACCGTCATTTCTTTCTAAATTGTGAAGACTTAAATTTTGTAACTCTCACCTGATGAGCTTAAAGTATAGCGAAACGTACGTCGTGGGTATTGAAACAGTAGAATGCATTAAAGATCGTGTTTGAATTTCATAACTTCTGTATACCAAGAATATACGTCTAAGTCATCTTTTGAGGAATATTCAAGTAAATGAATACATGGCAGTGTGGTCGGCGACAAGTGCCCAATATCAACGGATATCTGCCAGTCCTGATCGTCGCTTCAAAAGTGAACTAGTTCAAGAGTTTGGTGTTGAGCATGTGTATCTTCTGGAGTTCAACTTATCGCCCATAGGGATATTTTAGGCTTCCTCAACCGGACTTCATCGGATGCCAGCTATGCGCCTCTTTTTCGGCTGCTCATCTCAAGAGGCTCATCAACATCTTGATTTTCAAGCGGTCAACCTACGCGATTGTGCAGTTCTGCAGGTCCGTCTTTTGTAATTTATACCTTCAAAACAGGGAGATTGTAAGCTCCCTCTACTGGACTGCAACAGACTCCTGCCGTTCATCTCTCTCTGTGTTGGCTGTCTGCTAGAGGACGACGCTCCCGGAATGATTTGTCATTCACAACATTTGTCATGTAATTAGTTATTTTCTGAACAACTAAAATTGTAAAAAAGATACCACCTCTTCGTATAACCAGCGTCATTCTTTCTAAATTGTGAAGATTTTTGAATTTCGGAAATCCCACCTGATGAGCTTGAAGTATAGCAAAACGTACGTCGTGGGTATAGAAACAGTAAAATGAATTAAAGATCGCGTTTGAATTTTACAACTTCAGTATACCAAAAAAATATGTCTACGATATCTTTTGAAGAATATTCAAGTAAATGAAAACATGTCTGTGTGGTCGGCGACAAGTTCTCAATATCAACGTAGGTCTGCCCGTCCTGATCGTCGCTTCAAGATTGAACTAGTTCAAGAATTTGGTGTTTAGCAAGTGTATCTTCTGGAGTTCAACTTATCGCCCATAGGGAAATTGTAAGCTCCCTCAACCGGATTTCAGTGGATGCCAGCTTTGCGCCTCTTTTCGGCTGCCCATCTCATGAGGCTCATCAACATCTTGATCTTCGAACGGTCAACCTACGCGATTGTGCAGTTCTGCAGGTCCGTCTTATGTAGTTCAGCCCTTCACAACAGTGAGATTGTAAGCTCCCTCTTCCGGACTGCATCAGACTCCAGCCTTTCATCTCTCTCTGTGTGGGCTGTCTGGCTAAAGACGATGCTCTTGAACGGATTTGTATTATATGGCATTTTTCATGTAATTATTTATTTTCTGTATAACTCAAATTGTAGATTTGATACCACCTGTTCGTATAACCACCGTCATTTCTTTCTAAAATGTGAGGATTATTAAATTCTGAAACTCCCACCTGATGAGCTTAGAGTATAGCGAAACGTACGTCGTGGGTATGGAAACAGAAAAATGAATTAAAGATCGTGTTTGAATTTCACAACTTCAGTATACCAAGAATATACTTCTACGTCATCTTTTGAAGAACATTCAGGTAAATGAAGACATGGCAGTGTGGTCGGCGACAAGCGCCCAATATCAACGGATGTCTGCCCGTCCTGATCGACGCTTCATGAGTGAACTAGTTCAAGAGTTTGGTGTTTAGCATGTGTATCTTCTGGAGTTCAACTTATCGCCCATAGGGAGATTGTAAGCTCTCTCAACCGGATTTCAGTGGATGCCAGCTATGTGCCTCTTTTCGGCTGCTCATCTCAGGAGGCTCATCAACATCTTGATTTTCAAGCGGTCAACCTACGCGATTGTGCAGTTCTGCAGGTCCGTATTTTGTAATTCATACCTTCAATACAGGGACATTGTAAGCTCCCTCTATTGGACTGCAACAGACTCCTGCCGTTCATCTCTCTTTGTGTGGGCTGTCTGCTAGAGGCCGGTGCTCTCGGATTTATTTGTAATATATGACATTTGTCATGTTGTTACCTATTTCCTGTATAACTCAAATTTTAAAGTAGATACCACCTGTTCGTAAAACCAGCGTCATTTCTTCCTAAATTGTGATGACTTTTAAATTCTGGAAATCCCACCTGATGAGCTTAAAATATGGTGAAACGTACGTCGTGGGTATAGAAACAGTAAAATGAATTAAAGATCGTGTTTGAATTTCACAACTTCAGTATACCGAGAATATACGTCCACGCCATCTTTTGAAGAATATTCAAGTAAAAGAAGACATGTCAGTGTGGTCGGCGACAAGTGCCATTTATCCTCGGAGGTCGGCCCGTCCTGATCGACGCTTCAAGAGTGAACTAGTTCAAGAGTTTGGTGTTTAGCAAGTGTATCTTCTGTAGTTCGACTTAACGCCCATAGGGAGATTGTAGGCTCCCTCAACCGGACTTCAGTGGATACCAGCTATGCGCCTCTTTTCGGCTGCTCATCTCAGGAGGATCATCAACATCTTGTTCTTCAAGCGGTCAACCTACGCAATTGTGCAGTTCTGCAGGTCCGTCTTTTGTAGTTCACCCTTCACTACAGGGAGATGGTAAGCTCCCTCTACCGGACTGCAACAGACTCCTGCCGTTCATCTCTCTCTGTGTGGGCTGTCTGCTGGAGGACGACGCTCTCGGACTGATTTGTATTATAGGGCATTTATCATGTAATTAATTATTCTCTGTATAACTAAAATTGTAGAGTAGATACCGCCTGTTCGTATAACCACCGTCATTTCTTTCTAAATTGTGAAGACTTAAATTTTGGAACTCCCACCTGATGTGCTTAAAGTATAGCGAAATGTACGTCGTGGGTATAAAAACAGTTAAATTAAAAAAAGAACGTGTTTAAATTTCACAACTTCAGTATACCAAAAATATATGTCTGCGCCATCTTTTTAAGAATATTCAAGTAAATTAAGACATGGCTGTGTGGACGGCGACAAGTGCTCAATATCAACGTAGGTCTGCTCGTCCTGCTTGTCGCTTCAAGATTGAACTAGTTCAAGAGTTTGGTGTTTAGCAATGGTATCTTCTTGAGTTCAACTTATTGCTCATAGGGAGATTGTAGCTCCCTCAACCGGGTTTCAGTGGATGCCAGCTATGCGCCTCTTTTCGGCTGCTCATCTCAAGAGCCTCATCAACATCTTGATCTTCAAGCGGTCAACCTACGCCATTGTGCAGTGCTGCAGGTCCGTCTTATGTAGTTCAGCCCCTCACTACAGGGACATAGTAAGCTCCCTCTGCCAGACTGCAACAGACTCCTGCCGTTCATCTCTCTCTGTGTGAGCTGTCTGCTAGAAAACGACGCTCTCGGACTGATTTGTATTTTATGGCATTGGTCATGTAATTAGTTATTTTCTGAACAACTGAAATTGTAAAGTAGACACCTACTGTTCGTATAATCAGCGTCATATCTTTCTAAATTGTGAAGAATCTTAAATTTTGAAACTCCCACCTGATGAGCTTAAAGTATAGCGAAACGTACGTCGTGGGTATAGAAACAGTAAAATGAATTAAAGATTGTGTTTGAATTTCACAACTTCAGTATACCAAGAATATATGTCTACGCCATATTTTGAAGAATATTCAAGTAAATGAATACATGGCAGTGTGGTCGGCGATAAGTGCCCAATTTCAATGCAGGTCGGCCCGTCTTGATCGTCGCTTCAGGAGTGAACTAGTTCAAGAGTTTGGTGTTTAGCATGTGTATCATCTGAAGTTCAACTTGTCGCCCATAGTTAGATTATAAGCTCCCTCAACCGGACTCTAGCGGATGCCAGCTATGCGCTTCTTCTCGGCTGCTCATCTCATGAGGCTCATCAATATCTTGTTCTTCAAGCGGTCAACCTACGCGATTGTGCAGTTCTGCAGGTCCGTCTTTTGTAGTTCACCCTTCACTACAGGGAGATTGTAAGCCCCCTCTACCTCACTGCAACAGACTCCTGCCGTTCATCTCTCTCTGTGTGGGCTGTCTGCTAGAAGACGACGCTCTCGGACTGATTTGTATTATATGGCATTTGTCATGTAATTAATTATTCTCTGTATAACTAAAATTGTAGAGTAGATACCGCCAGTTCGTATAACCACCGTCATTTCTTGCTAAATTGTGAAGACCTAAATTTTGGAACTCCCACCTGATGTGCTTAAAGTATAGCGAAACGTACGTCGTGGGTATAGAATGAGTAAAATGAATTAAAGAACGTGTTTGAATTTCAAAACTTCAGTATACCAAGAATATGTGTCTGCGCCATCTTTTTAAGAATATACAAGTAAATGAAGACATGGCAGTGTGGTCGGCGACGAGTGCCCAATATCAAAGGAGGTGTGCCCTTCCTGCTTGTCGCTTCAAGATTGAACTAGTTCGTGAGTTTGTGTTTAGCAAGTGTTTCTTCTGTAGTTCAACTTATCGCCAATAGGGAGATTGTAAGTTCCCTCAACCGGACTTCAGTGGATGCCAGCTATGCGCCTCTTTTCGGCTGCTCATCTCAGAAGGCTCATCAACATCTTGATCTTCAAATGGTCACCTTCGCGATTGTGCAGTTTTGCAGGTCCGTCTTATGTAGTTCAGCCCTTCATTGCAGGGAGATTGTAAGCTCCCTCTACCGGACTGCAACAGACTATTGCCGTTCATCTTTCTCTCGTGTGGGCTGTCTGCTAGAAGACGACGCTCTTGGACTGATTTGTATTTTTTGGCATTGGTCACATAATTAGTTATTTTCTGTACAACTAAAATTGTAAAGTAGATACCACTTGTTCGAATAACCAGCGCCATTTCTTTCCAAATTGTGAAGACTTTTAAATTCTGGAACTCCCTCCTGATGAGCTTAAAAAAATAGAAAAACGTACGTCGTGGGTATAGAAACAGTAAAATGAATTAAAGATCATGTTTGAATTTCACAACTTCAGTATACCAAGAATATATGTCCACGCCATCTTCTGAAGAATATTCAAGTAAATGAAGACATAGCTGTGGGGTCGGCGAGAAGTGCCCAATATCAACGGAGGTCGGTCCGTCCTGATCGTCACTTCAATAGTGAACTAGTTCAAGAGTTTGGTGTTTAGCAAGTGTATCTTGTGGAGTTCAGCTCATCACCCATAGGGAGATTGTAAACTCCCTCAACCGGACTTCAGTGGATGCCAGCTGTGCGCCTCTTTTCGGCTGCTCATCTCAGGAGGCTCATCAACATCTTGATCTTCAAGCGGTCAACCTACGTCATTGTGCAGTGCTGCAGGTCCGTCTTATGTAGTTCAGTCCTTCACTACAGGGAGATGGTAAGCTCCCTCTACCGGACTGCAACAGACTCCTGCCGTTCATCGCTCTCTGTGTGGGCTGTCTGCTAGAAGACGACGCTCTCGGACTGATTTGTAATATATGGCATTTGTCATGTAATTAATTATTTTCTGTAAAACTAAAATTGTAAATTAGATACCACCTGTCCGTATAACCAGCGTCATTTCCTTCTAAATTGTGAAGACTTCTGAATTTAGGAACTCTCACATGATGAGCTTAAAGTATAGCAAAACGTACGTCGTAGGTATAGTAACAGTAAAATGAATTAAAGATCGTGTTTGAATTTCACAACTTCAGTATACCAAAAATGTATGTCTACGCTATCTTTTGAAGAATATTCAAGTAAATTAAGACATGGCTGTGTGGACGGCGACAAGTGCTCAATATCAACGTAGGTCTGCTCGTCCTGCTTGTCGCTTCAAGATTGA
>SDVV010037795.1:0-10800 GCA_016164225.1 Gammarus roeselii
TTTTTCTGATCAAATGTAAAATGCAGTGTGTCGGATGTAATTATTAGAGTGATGCGTATCCAGGTCGAGCTAATTGAATTCGTATAGAAGAGGTGAGAGCATGTAATTGATAAGATGTGTGAGGGGTCAACCTGTCACCTGCGTGTGATATCTACTTTGTCCATAATAATGTGTAAGGTAATAATTCCTGTCACCTGCGTGTGATATTTTACTATGTCCGTAAAATTGTGTAAGGTAATTATTCTATAAGTTATGACTCCCGAATTGTTATTAGATGATAAGCTTTGTTCCCTTTTTGCCTATGTTGGTTCAACGGTACATTGAACCAACATACGCTGAAATGAGCAAAAATAATACAACGAAGCGAAGACAGCTTTCTATCTCATCTTTCCGTCGTAAAAAAAAATAACGTTGTAAAGATTGGTACAGAGAGTCTCTATCCAGCACATGGTGGCATGCCCTAAGCAAAATATCAAAGTTCAATTAAAAATTTGCATTCAGCTATAAAAATATTGGCCGCCATTTCCTAATACGTTCAGCGAGTTTTTTTTTTAAAACAATTGATCGAACTGTGAGAAACATGCCATAAATGTTTATGCTGCGAGTAATCACACGGTTAGAGAATTGTTTTTTTTCTCGCCTCTCGCCCGCCAGAATAATAAAAACGTATCAATAATACAACCAATCTCTTAGCACTCTGTATTACATACAATCGTGTCTAAAAACTCCACGCAGCCTGCCATCCTACATGGAACGACCCTGGGTCGAGGCAGTACTATGTCAAAATTTGCAAACACAAGGCTTGGATGTGAGGACACAACAGTCAAATAAAGAAAGGGGGGTGTTATGATCGGCCTCCTCTGGCACAGATTTATAAAACAGTGTAGGCTTTAGGCCTGTTAACCCTTAGCTCAAATTTCATGGATGTCCCTTGCCTTGCATATATTTTATTCCCCTCCGGTGGCCGCCTTCCTCAGATTGTATAACGTAGGAGACATTGACAAAGTGAGTGCCATTTGCGTGTCAGCGATAGGGGGAAGGCCATAACACTGTTTAACGCAGGGTGATTTTTATTGTTTAAAGATGGGAGGAGCCCACAAAATCGGTTAACGGACTTTGTTGGATATTTACCAATAAGGTGGGGGCAGTATGATGCCCCGCCTCTTAGATGGCCCAAAAAGGTGTATCCTCTCCCTCATTGGAAGGACCCTTTGATACTCATGAAGATGGCCCTCGCACATAGCATTCAGGGCAGCCCGAACGGCAGAGGGCAGGACTCACTCTCCCGACAGCAGCGATACCACACTCACTCCCCACAGCAGCGGAAGCCTTCGGGTGTAGGCTTCTACTCTACTCTACGCTCGTCTTACACTTAACACTTTTCTTTTTGATATGCACATTGTACTCTGTGTCCGTTATGACAATCACTTTATATCAGTGCTTTATTGAGTTAACCCATTGACTTGTGACTTTTCTTTATGAAAAAGACTATTATAAAACCAATGTTTCATCATTCCCTCCTTGATGCACCCGATTATCGCTACCCTGAACTGAAAACCGTAACACACTAACATCCGCTCTCTTCACCCTGTTCATCAATCTTCCATCATCCTTCCTCACCATATGCCTGAACCATCTCAGAACTTAGGAATCTACTTCACCATCTCCGTTCTAATTTAAACAGCGTCGTTATTGATCCTATCTCTCGCCCCCCAATTCTCAACTCCGTAGAGCACATTTGAGACACCACCCCTCATTCAACCCTTTATTTGCTTCCGCACCCTGCAGCTGCACCCAATACTTTACATCCTTCCTGCACTTGCGATTACACCTTAGTTGCCACTTGTTCAGTCTTCTTCAATATAAAAATCCAAGCACTTAAATCATCATTTTTCCTCCAATATCTCTTTATTTAGGAGAACACTAATTCTGCTCACAACGAAATACCTCTTACATCTCATTACTTTATTTTTAACACGTCAACTCGCAGCTTTTTCCTCTTACACTCATTACCAATCTCCGACACTAGCCTAAACAACTTCTCGCCGAATCTGCCACCAGTGCGTATCATCCGTAATCAGTAACTGACTCCACTGCCAACTCCGCCTGTTTGCTCCTGCAACAAAACTGAGATTGAATATGATTGAAGAATATAGGGATAGTGATAGGGAAGGAGAGGTCATGGCGAATAAAGGATACAGGACAGACATGGAGGTCTATTAACATTGAATTGATTGCATGGATTATAAATCTTATAAGTGGCAGCACATTTAATTTATGAATTTCCTTAACCACCGTGATGATAGAGAATTGTTAACTTCGGAGCACAACCTGATGACACACGGTTATGAAAGAGATTTGGTAATGCCCCAGCACAATGCACCATGCCACAATTCGTCTCGGCTTCCAACCCAAAGCTGAATCTGACCCAACATATCGACTGTAAAATTGGAGCATCGCAACGACGGTATCCACAGATTGACACGTTCGACTCTAACATTCACCGGTTTACACTGGTGCCACCCGACCGGGTTTGTCGTTTCACTGGGTTGGCTCGACCCCACTGAGCCAACGCTGTTTGACCGAGTACCATGTCGGGCCGCGATAGGCAAGATGAGGCTGTGCGATTACCGCCCCTGCCTCCTTCGCAGCCAAGCAGTGGTGGCCAGACAGCAGCTTCGCTATTTGAGCCGATGTTGGCGTTTTTCAAGAATCCCACCCTCCAACCGTTGCCTTTTTGCCCTTCCGAAGTAGGCCTGGCCTTGGCTCTCCTCAATGTCAGGCTGGGCCGCTAGGCCGCTCGATTCTCATACAGCCTGGACCGCCGACCTCACCGCGGTACGATCTCTGTTGTTGTGATCTCCTCGCTACATTTGCAGTGCCTAGCCCGCGTTCCCCGTCGCGATTTTGGTTAATTCTCCTAATCGTCAGCAGACACCGACAATAGCCTCGCGTTCATTGGCCCTGCTACTGGTTACGTCACCGATGATGCGATGACGTCATGGCAAGTCGTTCAAATAACACGTACTAGCCTTGATTTCCTTTATAATCCCAGCAGCCTTGAAACCTTGGCCCATTACATCCGCGTTTACCACCTTGATCATCCCATCAATGTAGAAGTTGAACAGCGAGGGAGACAGAACGTCACCTTGTCTCAGTCACACCTTCACTGTGAGCCAAGCTCTCGCCTTGTTTCTCACTGAGATACACATGCTGTACTGGTGACATAGAAACCTTGAACTGCTTTCAACAAATTTCCGTCAACTCCATACAAGCGTAGCTACCTCCACAGCGCTTCACTGTCGACCCTATCGTAGACCTTTCCAGATCCATGTAGGCCCAGAGCATATCATTTCTTTTCCCAAGGTACTTATCTCGGACTTATTTCACTACAAAAATCTGATCGTCACACCCTCTACCACTGCTGAAGTCACACTGTATCTCGCCAACTGCACCATCCAAACCGCCTCTATTACACTTGATTAGCACTCTCTCGTACAACTTACCGACTATAAACAAAAATACACTGGTACCTCTCGAGTTGCAAAATTTATTTGTAACTTCTTTGCCCTTGAACAGCGGAACAATGCAAGCACTAAGATTCTCAAGCAAAAAACTGCTAACCCAAAACACAGATTCGGCAGCCTTACCTGTCATTCGACTATTGTATCTCCACCCCCTTCAGGCTCAGTCGCAACGACGTCCAAACCAGAAGCTTTCTCTGCTTTACTCTTACTTAGTAATGTCTGCTGCAAGTTTCATTCCCAATACCAGCCTCCGTTCACCACCACCCACAACAACAATGTCAGTCTCTCTGAAATCCTCAACATTGAACAACTCATCAAAATACTCGACCCGCCTCTGCCGTACATCCCCACTCCCCAACAACAACACCGTTTTCATCTTTCAACACGTCCTTCTACCCTTTCTCCCCCTTACTCACCCCCTTTACCTCTGTCCAAAACATAGTTTTGTTCATCTCAAAAATCTGGCACAACCGCTCGCCTCGCTTGGAATCAGCGTTCACTTAGCTGTTCTCACCACCCGATTCACCTATTTTCTCTTCCCACTAAAGTTGAAGCCACCACCGACCTCACATGCAACCACTTCTCAAAGGCTCGTCTTCTCTGAGCCACAGCCAGTTTTGTCTCCTCGTTCCAGCACTCGCAGCCCTGCCTTCTAAACCCGCCCACACGGTGCACACCACACACATTTCTCGCACATCTGCATAAGGCATATCTAATCGTATCACATTCTTCTTCAACATTTCTCAGGCCTTGCTCTCTCACGCTGTCATATTCCACCCTCAACGCCCTGTGAAACCGCTCCGCTCTGCTGTCCACATTTACTTAACTGCCACCTCCGTTCCATTTTTAATCTTACTTCCACCAGTAGATGGTACGACAATAATCCACCCTCTCCTCTCAACACCCGTACATCCAACAGCCTCCCCACCACTTACCTCGAACTCAATACAAAATCCATCAGCTAGCGCGCTCTCCACCACCGCATCATGGGCCATCTTACCAATGTGTTGATGTGGATATCTCGCCTCTTGAGCAAGCTGTTCCCATGCACCAACATGTACCACCAACATGTACCAGGCCCTTAAGTATTCACAAATGCTAATTTTTCTATACGGAACTTCATTCATACCCACCTGTCATCATCACCATACCTTCTAGTGAAGAACCATCCTTCGCGCCCGACTTTCTTCCACTTACCACGCCGAACTCAAATTCGCCCTTACCTTTGAACTTCGTCTCACCCAGTGCCAACACAGCAAACTCCTTCTTCACAATCATCTCGCCAGTCTCTCTCTCCCCTTTTCTTCATTTGCACTACAACAACGCACATTCAGTGACCCTAACAATAGTGTTCAAAGAGGCGTGAGCCTCTCCTCCCCATGCTCGATTTGCCATCTTTGAGGAATGAATTTTAAGAAAAAATGTCTCTGGCCCCCCGCTCGGCACTTATTATTCGTCTCCTACGAAATGTAAGTAATTATGGAAGCAGCACAAAATTAAATATATCTATTATGGTATAATATTTACTTTTTTTCCTTCACACCAGTTCAAAGATAGACTGTTGATACAGATTTAGATTTAGGAATACAGAAGTAGCTACTGCTCCGAGGCATAAACTTTTCGACTAATTCCATCTCTAAGGACTACGATTGAAAGACTACGATTTCAGATTGTGGTCATGAACAAGCTAATTGAGAAATATCTCATTATTGAGCCAGTTGGCACAAATGAATTGATGGATTCATCCATTAGTCAGGAGCAAAATTTGATAAACTGGCAGCCAATAATATAAATGTCATCTGTATGCAAAATTATTGGTTTCTAATTTATTTGGGTTGTGTTGTCGAGATTATTTGTAACCTAGGAAGATAATAACAAATTCTCAAAATGAATGACACCAAAGAATGAAAAGCATCAGTTCGTAAGATAACTCACCTGAGAGGTAATTTGACCATAGTACGAAACATGGTTGAAACATGTTGTGAAGTCACCCTTTTCAATGCACTGCACACCATTGGTAGGTTTGATTTTCTTCTCTCCGCTGCGGGAGGTACATTGTATTTTCATGTATCACCCCCCTCCCCCCCTCCCGAGAAAATTAATAGTGTTAACAAGGCATACGAGAACAACCTGCATGAATTCGGCAATTTTCAAGCATACATATATGGAAATAAGGGAGTCGCTCGAATCATTGAGGACAGCCTCAAAAAAACGAAAGTGAACTACAGACTGGACCAGTTTGAAAATACTTTACATTAGTGAGTAGTTTATCACGAAGTGGTGTAAGGATTACGTTGCTTACGCTGTAGATGTTGACATTTTCATGGAAAATCCTGAACTATATCTATCTCTCTGGCATCCCTGCAGAACCGTTCATGACAATTACGTGCTGTAACCCTTAGAAAAGTTCCAATACTTGCACGTTGAAGAAGGATGCGAGAAAAGTACCTGCAGGTTTTACCCCAACAAATGGAACATACCCACAAGTTATAAAGCCGCTCTAGCAACAATGCGGATGGACATAAGGTAGGAACCCACCTCAGTCCCTTGAAAACAGCAGGTATTGATTCCAGTGACTGTAAGAACAGTTCTTCCACAATGGCGCATAGAATTACAGTCGTCAAGGAACACAGAATTACGGTGGCGCACAGAATTACTGTCGTCAAGAAAATTTGTTTCTTGACTGTCGTCAAGAAACAAATCCTGTCAAGAAACACAATAGCCTGAAGTAGGGAAAAAAGATCAGGATGCTACATGAAACCTGACTGATCTTAGGGAAGCACTCATGGTAGAGATACTAGACTGAAACACTGTGAGACTTAATCTAGTGACAGGTAAATGAAGGAAAGAAGCCAAATTATCATGGAAGTTCAAGAAGCAATGCAATTAGTCAGCATTCTAGTCCATCCGACGGAAACAACCAAAAATATCCGTCGAAATGTGCATCCAGTCTCTGGATGTTCATTTTATGCTGAAGATCATTCAGTCTATGATCTATAACAAAAAGCAAACATGTCTCAGTAGAGGATGTGCTTCAAACGCTTGACATATTACTGTTCCATTGATTGCCAAGAGGAAACCCTTACTGTAAGAGCTGCAAACTCTCCGAGCATCATAGAGCACACTTCTTACACAGAATCAGAATAAGTGCAAATGGCAGTTTATTCCAAGTCAGTTGGAGGAAACTTTGCTACTTGCCTAAGTCGGTGAAGACGATCTTCATACAATATTCGTGATATCTAAGCTGACCTCAATGACGGGCAGTGGACAAGCATCTCGGATGCAGTCCATGAGCCGTTGATGCCATCCCAGCTAATAGTTGAGTACCGCTTTGTCAGAACACCTGTTGCTGTACTTGATCCAGAGGAAGAGGATAACCCCAATATGTTCAATACAGAATTGTTTTTTCGGCGTGATAAAAGAATGTGCATAGGGTACTCCAACGTTTCCGTACTAAGTTCAGGTGTGAAAACTTGACTTCACTCATCCGAGGAGTATACGAAAGGAGGAAATTCGTCTCGCCTGCTGAGAGCAACATCGTTCAGGTTCATGATGATGGTCCCAGGATGCTTTGGTGGCTGGGACGAGCCGTTCACAAGGGAATAAGTAGCAACGCCATGTGTGAAAATTAGAGCCAAAGGCGGTATCACAAGTAGACTGGTGGCCCCCCTGTATCCAATAGAGGTGCAGGCAGATGCTCGAAAGCGTAATACCACTCAGCTAGAATAGGGGGCATACACTTAACGTGGTGGGGAATTAAGTGTGAAGAATATTTTCTCATGCCAACCCGCATATTGTATCATGAACAAAGGTTAGACGTATGTAACATTTTTTAACACCAAACAGGAGGTACGGTATGAATTCATTGGAAGTAGGCAGCCCTACTGTTGTGTGAGCAACTGCGCCGAGGCAGTTTTGTGTTCTCTTTGCGTTTGCAATCTAAATAAGAAGCGAAGAGTAAGTCACGGTAATTCTCGTTTTGAGTGCCATTTAGGATTTAAGTTGATACATACAATATTTAGGATAAGTTGTTCCTGAAAGCATGTTTGCAATTCACGGAGCACTGGAAGAACCCGCGTGGTCTCAGCCGTCGAAAGAAGGCAGTGTTAGATGTTTGATTGTGGTGGCAGGGATAACAGTGTATGCGCTTCGTGTCATTTTGCTCCCGTGTCACACTGAACAAACTCCGTGTCACTTTGAACAAACTCTATTATACGGTTGGGTTTGGTAAAATGAACACATTTCACCCCCCCGAGGCGTGTCCGCAAATGCTTAGTGGAATAGTTACAAAGACTTTAAATCTGATGATCGGTATCCAAACCGCTGTTTGGTCGCGGCGGACCCATCTCCTGCATGGCCACTAAGGTTTTCTGACAATGCGCTGCTCAATTTCTACCTTAGGAGACGCCCTACGAGTTTGGCGTATGAAACACCAATTCCGTCCGAACATGATCTCATCGAACAAGATCTTATCGACAGGATTATTGATGCCTCTGCAAGGTCAACAGAGACTCCTGATGTCTTCGGACGAGTTCGGCAATCATAGGTCCGGCGCTGCCCCGCATGCATCGCAAAAGATGGGCGGAATTTCGAACAGCTATTGTAAATACCTACCTAGCTTCCACTGAATTTTTTATTTTCCCACCGCCAGGCTTCAACTTTTAGGTCTTCGTAACTTTTTAATTAATCATTTACGGACACGCCTCCATAGAGTAAAATATTTTGTTCATACCTAACCCAACCTTAAATTGATGTTTGTTCAAATAATTCTTGAACCACATGAATATGTAATTAGCACTGTAACGGAATTAGACAGCCTGCAGGATATAGTCAACGTAGTCATAATTTGTTGACGTTTGCCTGACTTTTAACAAATCTGTCACCGTCTAAGAAAATGACAACCCCTTTACGAATGAAGGCAGCTACGAGCAAAAAATAGTTTGAAAAACCAATTTAAGTGAACGTATGATATTTCAAGGCCTATTCATGACCAAACGATCTATTTGAGTGTGAGAAAACACTACAATGATATTAAACAAATCACAAGATAGTACAATTGAGTGTGTGTCCAAATGAGAATAGTTGCAATGAATAAATTTGCAGGTACTCATGTCCTGTTGAAGAGTGAGACACGGCCGGCAGTGGGCGAATCATGTGGGTAACGGAGAGCGAAAGAATACAATCAGTAAATGAATCATCCAAAGTTTGCCAACAGATGACATTTATTTCTTTCCAAACGCTATGCACTAGGCGACCGAAACCGAAGAAAAAAATTGAAATCACTTTTAAATAACATACGATTGGAAATAACCTAATCCAATTGCGGAGGAGGAGTAGCGCCAAGCTTGTCATTTCGGCTCAAAGACTGGCATTAATAGGTAGAAACGTGAGTACAACTCTCATAATGAAGGCGCGCATGAGAGAACGACTGTGCAGACTACCGTTGCTCAGGAGTAGTACATCGGGCGTACATTTGCTCATCGTACCCATGTAAGAATTCAACGGTAAATTTCCTTAAAGGACACATTTTGCCGTATGATGGGAGTTATCCCATGCCTAGTCTGATAACTGTTTCAACAAACTCTCATGAGTTGCAGACAGACGTTAATGGGCATCATATAACATCGGTCGCCTGCGGCAAGGCAATCTTCGAACAGCTTCGAGAGTTTCTTCGAGGAGGACAAGTTTGATGGGCGTGCTGGAGGGCAATTTGACCTCGATCAGATTTTCAAAACTAGGCTGTGAATAATCTAAGTGAAGGGAAGGAGCAAGCAAGGGTAGGTCACGTCTAGGTAGGTGTATGGTGAGATCGTCCAGCTCGGCCTTGCAAGTGCTCCGACGCTGCGTGGTCGACAGCAGCTAGCGCAGGAGGACGTGGGATCCGAAAAATGCATGCAGTGTTCGTGAGCAGACCGAGTTTGAATTAGGTACCGATTTAGGTACAAAGAAAGATCGACCTAAGTTCATCCTGTAATCCGTCAAATTTCCTTACAATTCGAAATTGCAGAAGAGGAAGTGACTTCATTTTGGAGCACCTCCACGAACGAATTCTAATGAAAATCGGACAATATCATTGTATATATCAGTTCTAGCATAAACAGTACAAGAATTTTTTCGAGCATATACAAGTTAACAATCAAGATGCATCAAAGACAGAGCCACACATGACATTCTTCAAATGTATATGCTATAATCACAACACAGGGCACTATCGTTGTATGCTGCCTACAGTTCCAGTACAATGTTGATGAGAGCTGAAATCCTTAGCAGCCGTTGCCGTCACCCACATTCCTATATCATTGCTACATGGCATTTCTCTAAGTACTATTATTTAGCTTTCACCACGGCTGTGCAGCACGGCCCTCTGAATCACAGGCCACACGGGGCTCCTGCATTGTATATTGCGTCCCGCCCTGTTTACGGCCTGCCCTTGCTTCTCACTCAGGCAGGGAGCGAGGAGTAGCCCCGGCCGTGTACCCATTATAATATTGGTATTGTTGCAGAGGTTTATCACACAGGAGTAGTTTATATCGACAAGAGCAATGCAGGTGCAGAGACAGGGGATTAGTCTCATCGCCTGAAAACTCCGCCCTTATTTATGAACAGAGAGCGTCCAACTGAGGCCAGTATTTCAGGAGATTAATTTCTTCGTGGTCGTAAGAGGAGGTAGTTTGCAGAACAGTGCCACTGCAGTGCTTGCTTGTATCATTGCAACACTGCACAACCTGCTCGTTTTAGTCAACGCAGTCACTGCGAAGCTTTCATGCTGGGCAGAAACATCAGACTGCTTCATCAGACTGCTGACGGTAATGTAATATTTGGCTACACTGAAGATATTCGTCACTGAGTAATCCAGCAGATGTCTTGAGAGCGTGTACACTTGTTGCACTGATTCGTGTTCTCCAAACCGACGGAATTACTAAGCTGGATTATTCTTAAATAGTCACCCTTCACACGAGTTAGTTAACTTGACTGACATAGACTCGCTTTTCAATTGTAAAAGTTTTGAATCGTCCAGCTCACGCCCTGACTTCCCTACATCAATACAGCCTAATGCCTGCATGCGGGTAGTCAGCTCACGCCCTGACTACCCTACATCAATACAGCCTAATGCCTGCATGCGGGTAGTCAGCTCACGCCCTGACTACCCTACATCAATACAGCCTAATGCCTGCATGCGGGTAGTCAGCTCACGCCCTGACTACCCTACATCAATACAGCCAAATGCCTGCATGCGGGTAGTCAGCTCACGCCCTGACTACCCTACATCAAT
>SDVV010037796.1:0-10800 GCA_016164225.1 Gammarus roeselii
GTGGTCTTGGTCATTGCCCTGGCATGCATTCTCAATGACGAGTGAAGACCTGCTTGTCCAAGGCCTGCACCTTTACGTGGTCTTGGTCATTGCCCTGGCATGCATTCTCAATGACGAGTGAAGACCTTCTTGTCCAAGGCCTGCACCTTAAGGTGGTCTTGGTCATTGCCCTGACATGCATTCTCAATGACGAGTGAAGACCTGCTTGTCCAAGGCCTGCACCTTTACGTGGTCTTGGTCATTGCCCTGGCATGCATTCTCAATGACGAGTGAAGACCTTCTTGTCCAAGGCTGTGTGATGGAGCGACAGAAGTGTCCCTAACAACTCATATTGATCTTTTAAGGTCAGCGCTGCTCATTCTATCCATGGCAAGTGGGATTAAATGCGACAGAAGTCGCCCCTGAAAACTCATATTGATCTTCTAATGTCAGCTCTGCTCATTCTATCCATGGCAAGTGGGATTAAATTCATACACATGAACGGGAAGCTCAGGTGCAGTAAATACCCAAGAGAAGAAGTTTATTCACATTTAGTTGTTGATGATGGAAAAAAAATCTTGAAAATTTATCAAAGGTGCACTCGCATTGAAAAGTGTTACCAGCAGGCAAATTAGTTCGAACAAACCTGGATTTTTGTAACGTCTAATGCTTCAAATATTTATTTACAACAAAAAAGAACATCGCTAGTAATTCACAACTATTTTGTTCAGGAATATATTCATGAGCTGGAGAGCATATAATTACCTAATTAGTTCTCATCTAATTTTATTTAGTTTTTCTAATTATATGTTCACGCTCTGGAACATGTGGTGCGCATGTACATTGTTAATCACGCTATTGGCTTACACTCGACTATTTTAATGGCATTAATGTCCGCCAGAGCCCAATTATTTTG
The DNA here is from genome assembly GCA_016164225.1 of Gammarus roeselii. Classification (NCBI taxonomy): domain Eukaryota; kingdom Metazoa; phylum Arthropoda; class Malacostraca; order Amphipoda; family Gammaridae; genus Gammarus; species Gammarus roeselii. The sequence continues at coordinate 896 of SDVV010037796.1, forward strand.
TTAAGCAATGGCCAGCGCAAAACAAGTTCCGAATTACGTTAATTTGCTGGCTTTTCCTTGACAGTTCATTGTTAGAATTCAATTTAATTCCAGGTGGTATTTTTTTTGGGTGCAAAGTTGAACTCACGTAAAAGAGACTGTGATGCAGTATGCTAGCTAGAATTGGATTACTGATTCGTGTTGTTTTATTTCATTGATGAGACTGTTGATAGTGCTGGGCAACAGAATGTTTACGAAGTGTCGGCTTGTCGAGTAATTGAAAACAGAGAAAAGTAAATATGTGAAATGATCATGCATGTTGGCCTACGAGGAACGTGTCACTCAGTTTAGCTTTATTTTTTTATAGTCTACAAGCGCGTGCTGAGAAGGTTTGATAAATTGAAACTGAAAGTGATAAATATTACGTGAAGCATTTGTTACGTATTAGAAAGACTATCCCCCTAAGGCTAAATTCCTCGAGGAAGGGGTCCTTTTCAAAGTACTCCTCTTCTTTTCCCACACCTAATTGATCCTTTGGAAGCGTCCTGCAGCCATTCCTTGTCAGAATGGCGTTCCTAAAGGCCGCGCCTGTGGTCCTGCCCTCTCTCCAGCTTCTCGCCCTGATGCTCCTCACCTCCAGAGCAGGTAAGAAACATGAGCAGGAAACATATTCCTACAGTCCTGTCGCGCATGCATAGGTAAAGTCCAGATAGATAATATTTTATTTTACGCTGCTGAAAACAGTGGGGTTATATGGCACGTTACATTTGGGGTCACGTCACGGGCTGGTAATTTGGAGTTATATTGCTGCGGGAGTACAGGAGAGATTGTGTCAGGGCTACAGCGGGTCACCCTGGTGCTACTGGCGAACGGGGGGGGGTACAGTGGGGGTTACTGTGAGGGTTGCAGTGGAGGTAAGCATTGGTAGTACTCCATGAGGTGCAATAAAGCAATTTTGGTAACAATACAGGTTACCTTGAGGGTTACGGAGACAGTTACAGTAGGGACTGCAACGGTTGTTACACTGAGGACTACAGGGGGCTTACAAGGGAAGATCACAGCAAAGGTTACATTGTATAATAAAGTGGGGGTTACAGCATGAGTTTCAGTGGTTGTTACAGTGGGAGTTTAAATGGGGGCGTCTGTGGAGGTCCGACTATGGATCCCAGTAGAGGTCCCAGTGGGAGGTTACTGAGGTCTCAGTGGAGGTTACAGTAAGGATTACAGACGAGGGTTATAGGGCTGCTACAGTGGGTGTTACAGTGGTTGCTGCAGAGGTTATTGCAGTGGTTGTTGCAGTTTTTGTTAAATTGGTCGAAGAAGTGGTTGTACCAATGGTTCGTGATGAGCTTATTGCCATAGTTGTTGCAGTGTTGTTGAAGTGGATATTGCAGTGGTGGTTGCTATGGCTGTTGCAGTAGTTATAACAGGCAGGTTAACAGTTGCTGTTGCAGTGGTGGTTACAGGGGGGGTTACAGTGGCTGTTGGAGGGGAGTTTAGTGTGGGGGTTGCAGTAGCTGTTGAAGTGTTTGTTATAAGGGGGAGGATACATTGGCTATTGCAATGGTTGTTACACTGCGGGTTACAGTGGTTGTTGCAATGTTTTTTACACTGGTGGTTACAGTTGTGGTTACAGTGGCTGTTGCAATGGTTGTTACAGTCGAGTTACAGGGGCTGTTGCAATGATTGCTACAGTGGAGGTTACAATGGTTGTTACAGTGACTGTTTTAGTAAGAGTTACCTTGCTGATTCACACAGCAGCACATGCCCTGTGCCGCCAATTGAAGGGGATGTATGAGGGTGCGGCTAAGGAGAGCCGGTTTGCTGGCGGAGTGTCAAGGGTGTTAGGAATGTAACTGGTTGGTGTGGTGTTAAGCGACGAGTATCAGGGTTGTGGATATGGCAATGCAGGGGTAGCTATGATGGATGGGGTTGGTGTTAATGCTTGGTTGTTCGGTGCTTGTGATGGATGTTTGGTAGCTGTATGATTGTGATGGTTTTTGGTTGGAGGGGTATATATGTGTGATGGGTGGGTGTTTGGTCGAAGGATCTTTTTGATTGGTTTGGCTGGAAGGGGGTTTGTGTTGGGGTTTTCGATTGAGGGGTATTAGGATAGGTGCCTGGTTGTATGAGTACTTGCAATGGGTGCTAGCCTGGCGAAGTGTTTGTGATGGGTGTTTGGTTGTAGAAACGTTGGTATGGCTGGAGAAGTGTCTGTGACGGATGCTGTGTTTGATGAGTGCTTGGGATGGGGATTTTATTGGAGGAGTGTTTGTGATGGTTGCTGGTTGGACGGGTATTTCTAACAGGTGTTTAGTCGCTATTTTTGTGTAATCCTACAGCTGGTTGTTGTCCCGGACCCCCTCCCCCCCCTTCCCAGCAGAGTGAGGCAGTTTGACCCTCCGGATTGGGAGCACAATCATGTGCCTGCATGCATGGGAAGCGTCGAATTATCATCCAGTAATTAATGTTCAAATGAAAATTGATTGAGGCTATAACCCATGATTCCTAACTCATGACTCTCCACCCATAATTTATGATTCATACCTGTCCAGCCGTTTTTCATGGCTGGACAGGCTTTGGTGAATCAAAAAAGTTCTTAACCTCATTCATCGAAAATTCGAGAAAAAATAATGTTTTTGGGCGTCAAGTGTTACACCTAACTTATTCCAAGCTCTGTCAAAATTGTCAAACAAGTTACCAATAATATGTTGGTTGGAAGCATCTTGCTTAGTGATATCAAGCAAGAGGGAGATCTTGATACAAAGGATGGTGAGGCTTCTATGTGCTTGGGCACAGCGAAGTAGATCGAATATGTTATGATTCAGAAATGGTAATAAAATAATGCTACAGGTGGTACATTGGAGTATAAAATTGTATATTGAGAAGATACATATTTATATCACTTTATCTCAACTTGTTCCAAGATCACACGGAATTTCTGTAAAGGCAACGGTGTAAGTATGTGTGTATCGCCACAAATCCGTTTTTCTCCAATAAGAAGGGTAGCTAAGTTAGGCTAACAAGGAGGGAGGTGTCAAATCTCTTCGTCACAAGTCCGCTCTGCCCGTGCCGGGCTCGAACTGGTGGCATGCAGGAACAGCGGCTGGCACTTCAGTCGGGAAAGCAAAGCATCTGGCAATGGCGGCCTAACATTACATGAACTTTAATTCACTGATACTAATCATTCCCGGTGAGCAATAAACATAAGATGGGTTATAAGGATAGGCCGTGGCTTATCATCAATGCCGATCTTGAAAAAACATTTCAAATACCATGAGTTTAAAACGAAGGTCGGAAAAAATATCTGAGATACAATACCTAGAGTTACTTTTTATAAATATCAGAGACGTTAGGGGAAATATAATTGAATAAGTATGAACAATAAATTGAATAAGGAACCACAGCAGCCAGACAATCAACTCTATAACTGTAGAGGCAGTGAGAGTAATTACCAACGTTACACAAGGATGTAACGCAGGCACCACTTTATTTGATGACCATCACAAGGATGTAACGCGGGCACCACTTTATTTGATGACCATCACAAGGATGTTACGCGGGCACCACTTAATTTGATGACCATCACAAGGATGTAACTCGGGCACCACTTTATTTGATGACCATCACAAGGATGTAACCCGGGCACCACTTTATTTGATGACCATCGCAAGGATGTAATGCGGGCATCACTTTATTTGATGATCATCGAAAGGATGTAACGCGGGCACCACTTTATTTGATGACCATCACAAGGATGTAATGCGGGCACCACTTTATTTGATGACCATCACAACGATGTAACGCGGGTACCACTTTATTTGATGACCATCACAAGGATGTAACGCGGGCACCACTCTATTTGATGACCATCATAAGGATGTAACGCGGGCACCACTTTGTTTGATGACCACAAGGATGTAACGCTGGCACCACTTTATTTGATGACCATCACAAGGATGTAACACGGGCACCACTTTATTTGATGACCATCACAAGGATGTTACGCGGGCACCACTTTATTTGATGACTATCAAAAGGGTGTAACGCGGGCACCGCTTTATTTGATGACTATCACATCAGGCAGGAGCGGAAACATATTTACGCGTACATTAAAGTTGTCTGTCATCCATCGCAGCACTATAATATCACAGGAGACAGATATTTTCACATGTAACATGAGGGATGAATGTTTTATATTCTATTACTGTTCAGCAACATCATCTCAGCGCTATAACATCACAGAAGAACGGACACTCTTTCATCTACCCTGAAATAAGATTTTTTATTATTCTGTTATTGTTCAGCGACATCAACAGTAATGTCTGCTATCAGCAACAGTCACGAAATCAATAACAGCAGCGCGGAACATCAAAGCAGATGCCCGATCTGCCTCACAACACGCAGGCGGCGTCGGTGATGATACCCTATGAATATAACATGCGAATTGACCTGTGCTTAGATACGACAAAAATGATACGATGCAAATTAAAAGATAAACAGTTTGTAAATAAATGGAAGTAACATGAATATTTGAATTTTAACAGCATCTAATCATTCACATGAACAACAGCAGTGACGACACATGCAAGCCTTTGTAGTAACATCGTCACTGAAAGCACCACTAGTGGAAGCAGTAGCATAACTCGCAACGCAATCAACTACAGCAGTAGGAATATCAACAACAGCAGCAGCAGCGGAGCATCCCAGCCGCAGTTGATTGTTTATTTCCTCGTTCCTATTGTTGTTGTTGTTTACGGCTGTTAAGCCACTGGTTCACGGCCGTGTTCATTTAAATTTTGTTGGCGAGATTTTGACGCTCTGTTACCCTCCAGAGTATTCACATCGAAGGAGTTGTTCACAAAACTTTGTGTCAGGCATTTGGTAAATTATGGTCCAATACAGAATTTATAATGCCCAACTTCAGAATACTTTATTCACCTTTTGCCTGTCGAGTTCATTCATCTGTCAGAAGCCTCCTCACCAGGCAAAGGATAGATGATGTAAATCGTAATGATGTATCAGCTGCTTAGTAATCATAATGATATATTAGCTGCTTAGTTACATCTGTATGGACCCCAACTGCTGATGAAGCACTAACCAACGTTATTGAGAGATTTTGATACACGAATAAAATTATAACCAATAGTTATGAGGAATATATAAAAATATAGTGTGATTTATTATCTAAATACGGCGATGGTGCTCTATACGTTCGTACTCGAATACAACTTTGACAAATCGTACAAATTTTGTTTCAATCATCGTTTTTAGGCGGTACACGTTACATGAATCAAATCACAGTTTAAACACAATCTAATAGAATGTAGCAGCAAATCAGCACTTGAAGCACACGACATCGATGGGAGGTAATTTAGGCAACTCCCGAGTGGCATTTTACCTTGTTATGAAGCCGCGTCCGGGTGGGGATAAAACAGAAAAAGCCTCCTAACAGATTGCATGAAGTACATCAACGTCGATCAACGACGCTATGTAAGGTTATAAGCAGGAGATAGGCTTCAGGTAAATGATAAATCCTAATCACCATCTCTACGGCAGTGGATTGATCACCCTAATCACCCTCTCTACGACCGTGGATGGCTCATCTTAAATACCCTCTCCACGGCCATGGATGACTCACCCTAATCCCCCTCTCTACGGCCGTGGATAGCTCACCCTAATCATCCTCTCTACGGCCGTGGATGGCTCACCCTAATCACTCTCTCTACGGCCGTGGATGGCTCACCCTAATCACCCTCTCTACGGCAGTGGATGGCTCACCCTAATCACCATCTCTACGGCCGTGGATGACTCACCCTAATCACCCTCTCTACGGCCGTGGATGGCTCATCCTAATCACCCTCTCTACGGCCGTGGATGGCTCACCCTAATCACCCTCTCTACGGCCGTGGATGGCTCACCATAATCACCCTCTCTACGGCCGAGGATGGCTCAGCCTAATCCCCCTCTCCACGGCCGTGGATGGCTCACCATAGTCACCCTCTCTACGGCAGTGGATGGCTCACCCTAATCACCCTCTCTACTGCCGTGGATGACTCACCATAGTCACCCTCTCTACGGGAGTGGATGGCTCACCATAATCTAGCTTTGCCCGCATATCCACCCTGATCTCTCCCTGGCAGCTGCTGCTAACATAATTTCCCCACCTCATATTTGTTGATGCCTCTGACCGCTTCTGACTTACTTTCCTCACCTGTTATTGGTTGATGCCTCTGACCGCTTTTGATTGACTTTCCTCACCTCTTTATTGGTTGTTGCCTCTGACCGCTTTTGACTTACTTTCCTCAACTCTTCATTGGTTGATGCCTCTGACCGCTTCTGACTCACTTTCCTCACCTCTTCATTGGTTGATGCCTCTGACCGCTTTTGATTCACTTACCTAACCTCATATTGGTTGATGCCTCTGACTGCTTCTGACTCACTTCCCCCTCCTTTTTATTGGTTGATGCCTCTGACCGCTTCTGACTTTCTTTCCTCACCTCATAATGGTTGATGTCTCCGACCGCTTCTGACTCACTTCCCTAAACACTTATTGGTTGATGCCTCTGACCGCTTCTGACTAATTTTCCTCACCTTTTATGGGTTGATACCTCTGACCGCTTCCGACTCACTTTTCTCACCTGTTATTGGTTGATGCCGCTGACCGCTTCTGATTCACTTTTCTCACCTCCTAATGGTTGATGCCGCTGACCGCTTCTGATTCACTTTCCTTACCTCATTGTGGTTGATGCCTCTGACCGCTTCTGACTCACTTTTCTCACCTCCTATTGGTTGATGCCGCTGACCGCTTCTGATTCACTTTCCTTACCTCATTGTGGTTGATGCCTCTGACCGCTTCTGACTCACTTTCCTTACCTCATATTGGTTGATGCCTCAGACCGCTTCTGACTCACTTTCCTCACCTCTTATTGATTGATGTCTCAGACCGCTTCTGACTCACTTTCCTCACCTCATATTAGTTGATGCCTCAGACTGCTTCTGACTCACTTTCCTCACTTCATATTGGTTGATATCTCAGACCGCTTCTGATTCACTTTCCTCGCCTCATTTTGGTTAATGCCTCAGACCGCTTCTGACTCACTTTCCTCGCCTCTTATTGGTTGAGGCCTCAGACCGCTTCTGACTCACTTTCCTCACCTAATATTGGTTGATGCCTCAGACCACTCCTGACTAACTTTCCTCACCTAATATTGGTTGTGCCTCAGACCACTTCTGACTTACTTTCCTCACCTCATATTGGTTGATGCCTCAGACCGCTTCTGACTCACTTTCCTCATCTCATATTGGTTGATGCCTCAACTTTCATCTGACTCACTTTCCTCACCTCATATTGGTTGATGTCTCAGACCGCTTCTGATCCACTTTCCTCACCTCATATTGGTTGATGCCTCAGACCGCTTCAAATTGACTTTCTTGTTCAACTTTTGGTCGCCGCATCAAACCGCTTTAAATGAACCTGTTTGTCGCAGCCTCTAGCCGCTTTAAATTCAGGTTGATCTTCTCTCACCTGTTTGTCGCAGCCTCTGGTTACTTCAAGTTCAGGTTCCCCTTCTCTCACCTGTTTGTCGCAGCCTCTGGTTACTTCAAGTTCAGGTTCCCCTTCTCTCACCTGTTTGTCGCAGCCTCTGGTTACTTCAAGTTCAGGTTCTCCTTCTCTCACCTGTTTGTCGCAGCCTCTGGTTACTTCAAGTTCAGGTTCCCCTTCTCTCACCTGTTTGTCGCAGCCTCTGGTTACTTCAAGTTCAGGTTCCCCTTCTCTCACCTGTTTGTCGCTGCCTCTGGTTACTTCAAGTTCAGGTTCCCCTTCTCTCACCTGTTTGTCGCAGCCTCTGGTTACTTCAAGTTCAGGTTCCCCTTCTCTCAACTGTTTGTCGCAGCCTCTGGTTACTTCAAGTTCAGGTTCCCCTTCTCTCACCTGTTTGTCGCAGCCTCTGGTTACTTCAAGTTCAGGTTCCCCTTCTCTCAACTGTTCAGGTTCCCCTTCTCTCAACTGTTTGTCGCGATCTCTAATTGCGTCTAAATAATTAGCCACTTCCGAAATTTGCCGCGTTGCTGACCGCTTTACATTCCCTTTCCCTTCTCTCATATTGGTAATCGCCTCTGATCGCTTCTAATTCACTTCAATCTTCTCTTATTGCTCCCTGTTAACCCGCTTTGGTGATGTCACCGCGGCAATACGCAAGTCCGGAGATGTAGGAGGCGGCACCAGCGATTCCTCCTCAGCAAGTCTAACGCAGGCGTGGAAGGGCGAAATGCTAAAACAAAACACACCTTCGGAGTATCTTGTCCAACTGCGCATCGTGAAATTCGGACAAAGTAATGGAAAATGTAGTTAGACAGAGGAACTTGCCCAGCTGTAATAGCAGCCATCGCGTGCTGCGCGATGCTGAGACGTGCTACCGCGGGCATTCGTCATTTGTGGGGACCAGCACGCAACGGGCGCAGATGATACGCTTTCGACTGCTGCTGCTGAGTCAGCAATATTTGTCATGCCCTGGCATGTAGTTGTTAGTTGGCCTCTATAGGGATTTGTTGTTCTGTTGTTGCCGACTATTATTGCCATGTTTACTCGTGCTCATATCCCATTTTGAATCGGTTTCACCTGCTGTCGCTCTGTTTCAGAGTTTCCTCAGCTTGTATCGTTCTGGTGTTTCCTTTTGTTGCCTCGTTTTGGCCCTCCTGTGACCTATTTTTCCAATATGTTGCCCTGTTCATCCAATCTGACCTTAATTCTGTTTTTGTTGCCCTGTTCTTGCGTGGTGTTGCCCTGAACTCTCCCTCTGTTACCACAAACACTCCCTTTGTTGATCTTTTATCTTCCTGTGTGGCCCCATTCTCTCCCAATGTCACTCTATTCTCTTTCTCTGTGCTACTGTTCCATCTCCCTGTTTACTTCTTCTATCGCTCTGTTGCCAAGTTTATTGCAGTTATGTCGCTGTTGTTGCTTGCAGTTATGTTCTCGCAGTCTGTTACCCCGTTTTCTCACTTTGTGTCCTGTTCTCTACCTCTGTTGCCTGTTCTCTCTGTTGACACTTTTTCTCCCTCTGTTGACCAGGTATTTTCTTCAGCTGCTCTGTTAACTTCTGTTGTCTGGTTATATCCTTTGTTGCCTTGTTATCTTTTTGTTGTTGTCCTGTTTTCTCTCTTTGTTGCCTTGATCTTTCTCTCTCTGTTGTCATGATATAACAGGGTAACAGAGCTCTGTCACTGCTATGTTACCCTGTTACCTCTCTGTGTTGCCCGGTTTTCTTCCACTAAAGCCCTGTTTCACACCGCAACTACTCTGTTATTTCCTTCTATTTGAATACTCTCTCATGCCCGCTCTCACTTACTGTTGCCCTGTTGCTCGGTTCTATTCCTCTGATGTCATATTCTCAACCGCTGTTGCCCTGCTGCCCTGCTTCATTCTCAGTAGCCTCGCCTTCATTCCACTCGCACAAGTATGCTGCAATTACCACTACTCTGAGTCGGGACCAGCTGGCCTCTCCCGGATTGTTGATGTAAGAGGGCACTCATTGGACTGACAGGGAGAGTTGGGACTGGGCGGGGCTGGATGAGAGTGACAGTCACTGTTAGAGGGCAAGAGAGGGCACGGCATTGTGGTAGTACGGAGACGGTGGTGAGGAACGCAGAATTATAGAGAGGGCCCAGTACTTGGATGGTCGAGCACGGTGGTAAGAGATTACAAAAGTTAGAGAGCGATTGCGCGGTACAAGATGGTCGTGGAGCGGTAGTGAGGGATGGTCGTGGAGCGGTAGTGACGGATGGTCGTGGAGCGGTAGTGAGGGATGGTCGTGGAGCGGTAGTGAGGGATGGTCGTGGAACGGTAGTGACGGATGGTCGTGGAGCGGTAGTGAGGGATGGTCGTGGAGCGGTAGTGAGGGATGGTCGTGGAACGGTAGTGA